>JANIJI010000013.1:4497500-4760000 GCA_024500535.1 Leptonema lineaticorne | reverse complement strand
TTAAATATATTAATTTATTAGTATATTGTCATCGAAAATGAGTTTGTACACAAAATTTTAACTCAATTCTATATTGGGAAATGAACGAAAAATCATTAACAAGATTTGTACCAGAGAAACAAACAAATCGCCAAACGGCGCAACTTTAATAAAAGTGTGTAGACGCTTACGCATTTACACATGATACGCGTATACCGTGACCGTATCCTCGATATCGTTTTTATGAATTATTCGTATGCTTTAAGCCATATTTTTCGTAATGGTCTACTTGACCCGATATGTGCAAATGAGAATTCATCAACGTCATACAAGAAATATGTGTGTAAAATTTAATGAGCGAAAATCTATTCATTAGTAATATTTATAGAGAAAAAAATATTTATTTGTAAAAAAATGTATATTGTTTTAATGATAATATCGTATATGAGCTAAACAATGAAAATCGTTAAAGCTAGCGTTAATGGATAAACTTATAATTAATTTAGAAATGTGTGTATTTAAAATAAATTCGTACGTTTGCTATTGAATATAAAAATACGTTTCTATAATTCAAAATTTAATATTGAAGGGTGTATGAAATTCAAGTCATATAAATATGATTATGAATTGTGAAGGAGAGGGTAAATTATGATCCTCTCTTCAAATATTAAAGGTTTATATTATGTTTATGGGGTTATATAGATATTATCAAATCGTAAAGATTTATAGAGGTATATAAATTTTACAACCTTTCTCTAATTTCATACCTTTTAATTATTTTTACGATTTTATTCAAAGTTTATTTCACATTGATTTCAAATTAATATAAAATTTGCTCGCTGAAAAAAAAATCTAAGAAAATTAATATTAAAAGTGAATTCAACATAATTGTAATGAACACTTTTTTCTGTATTGATTTGAAATAATTTTAATTTTATCGATTTTTCTCTATAATATATTAAATATATTTATATAGAATTAATTATATAAAAAAATAATTTAAAATCACATTTTTAAAACAAATATATATTTAGAAGCTTTGTTCATATATTTAGGACGAAATTAAATTATTTCATTATTGCGGACCTAATTTATATAAAAGAAAATATGATTTAGTTTTACCTTTCGTCTTATGAAATTATTACGTTGATTCTACATTATACGTATTAAAGGAAAATATATTGGTCACGGGTTACCGGTTTAGGTTATTTAGGGTTATTAATAACATCATTAATCTATTTCCGATAACTTATAATCCCAAATAATGTACTAAATACGTATACATATTATAAAATGTCTAATGAAATTCTTATATAATACGATATCAATTTTCAATATTACACTTATTATATATACATATATAAAAATTAATATAGTAAACGATTTTTTTTAATTATAATTTTATATTTTCGTAATATTATATTTACAATGATCGAATATAAATTGGTGTAAGTGAATTATATCAATATTTGAACTTGCGACCTTTGACCGTGACCGTTCAAGTATGAATAATTGAATTATGTCACCTTAGCCTCATTTATTTAATTAGAGATAATTAGCGAAGATCCATCGAACGGCACATTATTGTCGATGGCTTTCACGCCATGTGTAATTTACGATATTCACATTACACGAACGGGGTTAAAACATTCCATATACAGGGTGTGTCTATGATATATAGATTTTTCGACAGCATATTAACGCTAGATTAAATTGAAATTTATTTGTATATATAGTGTTTCTATATGTATATAAAATTTTACATTAAAATAAAACATAGATATATAGTGTTGTTTGTCTTTATTTAAAAGATAATTTGTATGTCATATGGCTGCCTCGGTTGATTCAAAGGAAGTCTAAACTGGAAGTCCAATTTTTGATTATTTTTTATAGTAATTGAGGTCTTTTGTCAGTGATAACATGGTAAGAATTATCTTTCAAGGTGTCAATTGTTTACGGTTTATCAGCATAGCCCAGAAATTTTACATAGTCTAAGAAAAAAAAATAGTCCAGCGGTGTTAAATCGCATGATCTTGATCCATTTCACCAGCAATATTGTTCTGAACATATTCATCAAATGTACGACAGTTCGGCTGCACTGAATTGAATTTTGTAAACCTGTAAGTAAACCAAAATCTTCCATAATGTGAATGAACATAGTCGTAGTTCAATTGTCGAGCACCATGGACGAAATTGACTTATTTGGGTCCTCTTCAATACTAAAACTTCAACACGGCAATAACTTATTCGTTTCACACTATATGACGTCTCTGACAACGCATAATCGAACCATTGTCATTCAAATTGATTGCTACGAAGGACGATTATATTGACCGTAAAATATACGAAGAATGCAACGAGTTTTTTTTTTTAACTAAACCAAGGTTTACGTTAAAAATTTGCACAATTTACATATTAAAAAGTGTATTTACTATAAAGTTTTATATATGTAATACTTTTTTTTATAATTAATCATTAGAATTATATTGATAGATATTTATATATAATATATAGTTTTGTGTTTCGTTCGCGGTCGCTTTTAGAAGACATCTGTTTATCGTTTTAACATCGGCATTGTGTTCGACACTTATATGGTAATCGTGAATTAACATAAAACGCAATCGATGTATGTGCCGGGTTCGATTCCCGGCATCGATGTAGTTTAACTTGATTGATAATAATGGCGCGTGACGGAAATCGAGATGTCTATCTTGACGTCGGCTCGCATCCAGTTCATAAATATTATATATAGATATTGAAGTTATATCGCTTTTCCTCGCAGTCATTATAAACTCATTAATAAATATGGTATTTCTTTTTAATTATTATTATTTATTTTATGGGAATTTTAATGAAAAAAAATACTGATCGTTTATCGAATGAAAATCTATTTAATATATTTAAAAAAAAATGTAAAGTATATATATATATATATATATATATATATATATATATATATATATATATATATATATATTCATGTTATTTAAATTTTGCATATCGTTAAGCGTAATATGATAATTATTGCAAAAATTATGTCATCGCATAATTTTAACGAATTAATTTCGTACTTTAAAATAGTTTTCATCATTTTTTTTTTATTTATATATATATGGTATATAATATAAAAAGGTTCAACATTTTTTTAATTAGCTATGTTTATTATTCAAGTCACGTTTTTTTTTTTGATATTTCAGAATTTTTAATTTAATTTTATATATAAAATGTGCGATGCGTTTTCATTCACTCAACTCTATCAACTATAAAACATAATTTCGACTAATTAATATATATTTTTTTATTTTAATATATATATATATATATATATATATATATATATATATATATATAAATTCAGTTTATAAACTATATTAAATTATACAAAATGTCTCGTTTCATATTCGACCATAAAAATATATAAGATTTGCATAGATTTACATGCAATAAATTTAATATAAAATACCAGAAAAAAAAATATTATACCAAACATAAATAAACTGTTAACACCAAAACGAAACGATGCCATATTTTCGAAAACTTTCGGAAAAAAAAGTTAACGCGGCACTCACTTTAATTATGCAAATATGAAAATTCTTCAAAAAAAAAAATTTTTTTTTCCATCCGTTCAATTTCAAAGTCGAAACTTGCGCGCGTTTTTTTCTTTCCACCCTTCAATATATACCATAAAGCAAATATGCCGCGGCTTAATCTTTAGCATTTTTTTTTCAGCGAACTTTGTACAGACGAAACTTTTATTTCCTTTCCTCTTTTGCAAAAAATATATGCATATTGAAAATAAAAATATTTTCCACGCCTCGTACACAACATTTTAATGTACTCGTATGCGTTTGATCATTAAAAATATACATACATGTTTTTATTATATAATATATATATATATATATATATATATATATATATATATATATATATATATATATATATATATATATATATATATATTAGTAAAAATTTAATTTAATATTTTTGACATAAAAATAAATATATCAGATTTTATTGAAATGAATTTAAAATTTAAAAAGAGTGTTAAAAAATCACTTCAAAAATAAAACAAATGAAAAATAAAAAATCCTAATTAATTTAAATGATAATTATAGAAAAAAATATTAAATTTAAAATTTTATATAAAAATAATATATATATATATATATATATATATATATATATATATATATACAATTATGGTGACAAAAAGTATAGTTTTGTTGCATTAAAGTCGTACAGGCGAAAAGTATGATATATCTCTTTAAGAAACTGAAGCATAATTTGATCGTAACTGCTAAAATATTTTATATGAAATCATATAGTAATAATTCAAAATTCGGCATGGCAAGGATCTATATTTTGAATTGTAAAAATCATTTAAGATTAATTTGTGAAAATAAAGTTGCATTTGACAAAAAAAAAATGCTACACCACCACGAACCTTGCACCATTGCTAGCATTACATGTACAATATATATATATGATCGTTTGTTTTATTTACCGTTGGTAATTTATAATTTCAAATTGCCCGCATAGTATTGCGAATATATATATATATATATATATATATATATATATATATATATATATATATATATATATATATATATATATTTATATATGATGATTTATGTTGATCTTTCCACTATTCATCATACTGTCTCTGCTATGTGTGGCATTCGTTTAATGGAAATTGACATTTTATCTTCAGAAAAGCGGTTTTACTAGACGCGGTGCAGTTTTTTATATTATTATTATTATTGTTATTATTTGTCTGTTTCCATTGTTATTTTTTATTGTATATTCGGTATGCATATAACTTATGCAAATAAGACGACGTTCTCTGATATTTTTTTTTTCGCTTTAATAAAATGAAAATTTAAATAATAATAAAGATGATTTATTCATAATTGAAAATATTATCGGTTCTGGTTATTATAGTTTAAATTTATGAAATGTTAAAAAAATAAATAAAATTTATTACGGTGTGAAATGTACAATATTAAATAGAAATGCGTTCTTATGAAAATATAGCTTTTGCTCAACTAGATGTGCAATATTTATTTTAATAGTGCATAATATTATTGCTCATAACATTTATTAAAATCTTGAATAACGATTTTCAAAATAAACGCTCTGTATTCTACCCCTGAAAGATGTGTTGGTAATCTGTGATGAAACTTGGAAAATAGATATAATAATAGTCAAAAGATCTTTTGTTTTACAAATAATATTTGAAAGGAAATTCCTTTTCACAAGATTTTCATAGTAAACATGGAATTTTCAGAGACTTCCCTTTCATAATTTTAAAAGAAAAGATGAAAATGTTGATTATTTTATTTTAATAAATTATTTAATTTCAATATTCAGTCTCGAAATAAAATATCTAAGAAATATAACTCTTTCTATAAAATTTACGATTGATGTTATTTAAGCGATATCTTTGTGGTTTTATATAATAATTAAACGTTGCGTGAATTTCCTTCTAAATTTAGCAAATTTTGGACCAAATATTGAAAACCTAATTTACTCGTTTCATAATATACTATTATTAATGTCGATATTGTGGGAATAAATTAGAATGTGATATAATTAGAACGGAAACATTTAAATAAATATGACAGATTTAATTTATAATTTTATAAAATTCTTGCTATTGGTTAAATGTTGCGAATTATTTTAATTTTTAAATTTATTTGAATAATTTAAGTGAAATTAATTAACGTACATGTAAGTTAAGTACTTGACGACACTATCGATTGAGCAATTTGTGATAGATGAATGGTTGGGTACACTTATCTATTATACATCGAGTGTTCAACTATATTATTTAATTAATATTTTATTTATAAAATAATATATTATTAATAAAAAAAATAATTAATAATATAAAAAAATAAAGGTTTTGAATTGAAAAGTCAAAGTACTTATTAATTAAAATATTAATTTATTGATTCAATTATATTATATATAGTTGTAATGAAATAGTACATAGTAAATTTAATAGATTTTTTTACTAATTCACTTGAAATTAATTTTTATATATGGAAAGTTTGCATTTTTATCTATATATACACACACACACACACACACATATATATATATATATATATATATATATATATATATATATATATATATAATTTCAATTTTATATGTTATTTTTTAATATAATTGCCAGCCCGTTTTATGCACTTTTTTAGCTTCTGGGGCAACTTTTGTGTCATCTCAATATATAAGGTTGCCGAGAACTTCTTTAACTATTTTTGTATTTACTCCTTTCTATTTTCTTGTGAATGGTGAATTTTTTTTTTCTATCTAGTCGAATTTTAAGATTAAGAATTAGTTGAAGGGTGTTTAGTAATATTGCATTCCAATATATTGCGAAGGTAAATCGTCGATTGAATAATATTGTAGTATTATATATATTTTCTTGGTTCTTTTCATTTTTGGAACCATAAATTTAATTAATTAAAACCTTTATGAATCTCGGAATACTGTAAAAATTTCAACAATGATAAGGAACTACGAAAAAAAAAACAAATATAGATAGTACATACACAATACAAATTACAGTTAGTTTTTGACTTATGACGAAAAAAATTCATATTTTTTTTAGTGTGTCATTTTTTTATAGTTTTCATCACACATATGATATATCTAATATAATCGATAATGCATAATTATATATGCAATTATTTACACAATCAATTAAAAATTAAAAATATTTGTTTATATGATTATTATATCATATTATATATTTTTGTATGAAATTCGACTTACGTCCAAAGTTATGCAACCGAATCTCATCTCAAGTCAAGAAACTGACTGTATATATATATATATATATATATATATATATATATAATACGCAAAGTTAATAAAGCATTAGCAGTGACGCATTTGAATATTTGTGATATATTCGCTAGACTATAGACAAAAGCTCTCTAGCGAACCATTGTGTCACCAGTTTGAATCGTCCTCTCGAAGACAGAGTTATATATATATATATATATATATATACATATATGTATAAAGATTTGCACAAATGCACGCACTATAAAGCCTCTTCACACAGATAGACGATGTAAATTTTCCATAGATTTACATGCGCATTCCTATCGATTCCCATTTTCGATGTCTTATCTGTTCTCTGCCAAACGTCAAGACGCTTTTATCCGCGGTGCAATGCGAATCTCTTATATACACTCCTCTCATGTTCGATTTATTAACCCTCGACTGGCTTTTTGATCGTAAATAGATGTTTCCTTGTCGTTTGATAAACGTTACCTTTTGTATATAGGAATATGTTTAACTTTTACATAAATATATATATATATATATATATATATATATATATATATATATTATATTATATGTATTCGCGTTCATTTACCGTGTTTATCTAATGTCTTTCAATATATTAGTCAGAAATTCGGTTTTAAGAACGTATATTCCAACATCATAGTTCTTTTCATATGAATGTAAATTGTCATTATGTTGAATATATATTATTTGAATGTCAACTATCTGAGTTATGGCTATTGTTAGAATTAACCATTACTTTGGATAATCGAAATTTAATAATGATTTTAGAATTTAATTCTGAAATATTACTGTATATTTTATTGTTCATTGAAAGGTATAAATAATTATCAAGAAAACTACATTAAAGTATTTTTTTAATATATTAAAATTAACAATGATTAAATAATATATAAAATTCTTTGAAACAGATTTTCATAATTTCACAACAATATTGTAATAAAATTTTACATATTATATATTTGTTTATATAATATTATATTATTTTCGATAAATTTATAGAAAGTTGTATATGATAATATAATGTTAGAAAACATGAAGCGTTAACTCTTTTTTGAAGAAAATTTAACGTACACACACACACACACATGATACCATAGAGCCTTTTCTCGGTCGCATATCATTATAGTCATAGTCGCCTATAAAATGAGACATTCGTAGAACGATCGTAAAACCGTAAACGGAATAAATCGAGAAACGTTAATCGGCCGTAAAAATTGAAATATTGCACAATCGGCGAAAAAATTTTCGCTGCATAAAAATGCGTACGTATATAAATAAATAATATATTTTTTGATTAACGGTTAAAAATAATAATAATAATAATATGTTCGACGGTTTAACGAGCAAATCGTTTCTTATAAATATTGATGTCGTCACACAATGATCGTTTTTATTTTTATTGACTATCAAAAATAAAAACGTGTTGTCATTATTGTTGGTCGTCTTGTGTGCATTTTGTCATTATTCCGGTTGTATATCTTTAAAATTTATCGATCGTTATAAATCTACATTTAAAAATTTATATATATATATTTTTTTTTCAACAATATGTAAGGTGTTTTATATAGAAAACGAATCGATAAAAATATATATATATATATATATATATATATATATATATATATATATAATATATATCGGACATGTGTTTGGGTTGTTCTTTTTTATGTTCGCACGCGCGTTACTTTGTCATTATATTGAAAGTAATAAAATATCGATAATGTTTTATTGTTTGTTTGTGTACATTTCAGTGATGATCGATTGTCGATTTATTTGTATAGTTTCACTTTTATTTTCTTCGACTATCCTAAATTATTTTTTTATCGATAGAATATGATTTTATTACATATATATATACAGCTAATAATTAATGATACAGAATTTATAAATAATAGTTACATTTTCAAATTTTAAATATGATTAATTTAACTTTATATAGTCATAAAAATATAATAATTAATATGATAAATGTGAAAAATACGAAGATATTCTCCCCTTATTAATATTATTTTCATTTCAGTGAATGTTAATAATAATGATTTTTCCGTGAAAAATTACGTTCAGCGCGACGAGTTTCTATTGTTCTTTTTGAAAATAAAATTTTCAGCTTTTCAAAATAAAAAGTCCTTCTTCGTTCTCGACAAAAGACGCGACGTTGAATTATTATAATAATTGTATCAATTTATATTTGGGGGAGGAAAACAACGTGAACTCATCTCGAAATTTAATTTTTCGCGTGAAATTAATTATTTAAATTAAAATATTAATATCATCGAATTCGTTTTAAAAATACATATTTATATAGATATATTTTATTTCAATTATTTATAATAAATATTGTAATAAAATGATGTTTATATCGAATTAATTAGCATTTTTTTTGTCTTTCATTCTTTTTCATAAGGATTTATTATATATTCAAACGAGATAACGGCATATATTAGAAGCAAAAAAAAAAAAATATAGGGGAACGTCGATGAGAATAATATTTATCCAGTGCCAATTACCGAATGCGTATATATTTCAGTTAAAAAGAGCGCTTTCGGCGTCTACAGGGGAGAGGGGGGGGAGGGCTGTAAAAGTTTATAATTTGTATTCAAGCTATCCACCAGTGGAAAATAATGATGTACGTTTTCGGAATTGGCAATGAGCGCTTTAGAAAATGTATTCAGCATATCAAAGTGAAGAAAAAATAAAAAGAAGGCTTTCACGGAGTCGGCACTGAAACGATATCGCATAGCCAGTTGTTTAACGTTTGTAACGTTATATTGCGACGAAGGAAGTCATTACTCACTCTTTGCACTAATGTTTATATGGTATATCGGCTTATGCGGATCGGTCTTATGACGTTTTTGTATGAGTAATGATTCGGTTTTAGATGTGTTTTTTATTATTATTATTATTTTTTTTCTTCTTTTCTTATTTCGGTATATGTATCGTCTGGTATCATAATTTAACGTTTCGAGATGTACACGTTCGTTGACAACGCACGCGCTCGCATATCTTTTTCAATATATATCGTATAATTTATATTATATGCGAGTGAATATTATTGATTTTAATGAAATTGTGATATTTATATTTTTTTTTTGTTTTGAATTTCAAAATTAATTAAATTGTTTTAATGACGATTTCATAAACCTTCATTTAATTTGTATAAAGTTAAATTATTAATTCTACGTCTAATTTTTAGATATATTTTTCATTTTTTTTTAATTTTAAATATAAATATTTTATTAAAATTAATTATATTGAATTAATATTATAATTATAAAAAAAATCAAGAAATAATATATAGTAATAATGCGAGTTGAAATTCTTGTATCTTGTATAAATTAATTTAGATAAGTGAATTTAAACATCTGTAAAATCGTGAAATTAAAATTTTTGGTTAAAAGGTCTATTTTATTCCGCTTTTCGAACGCTTTTTACAAATAAAAATTGATAACAGTTACACGAAAATTATGAATAGAACATTTTAAATATATAATTTAACGAGGAATATTTTATTTGACGATAATTTTTAACTTGAACTATAATTTTTGGGGATAAATTCGAAAAACTAAAAAAAAAATGGACGAATTTTGGGAGGTTTTTACTGAATTTTGAAGAGACGTTTCCTTTCTATACAGTGAAACTTTTCAACTCTTATTATATAAAAATCTACAATTTATACATTTTTGTAACAATATGTAATTTGATTGGACTACTTTTAGCGGTTAAAATATATTATATTTTTTTTGTACAAGACTAAAATTTCGATTATTTATTTTCACAATAGATTCAATATATTACTTCATTTAATGATATTATGAGTTAAAAAAATTGACGTCTTCCGTAAATTATTAATTAAATTAGCTAATTAATATGCCGCTTGCATGTGTGTTTGTGAACGTTACCACCGAGTCGCCGCAGGTGTCATGCGGTTTAATTATCCATTTTATTATTATTTACAGCCCGTTTACTTGCTGTATATGAACATTTTTCATCGGTTTATTTTATTAATATATTTAATAATTTTTAATTAGGTTTCAATGTGTTATAAATTTGCCGATATATTTATCCTGATAATTTATATACATTGTAATATAATTCTTGTAAATATTAGGGAATATCATGAATATTTTAATATTTTTTTTTTTGTGTTATGATTTAATTAATCAAATTTATGAATTCCACAGGTGTAACTATTTGAGCGTGTATTAATTTAATAAAGTGAATTAGAAAAAAAGGGAGGAGTGGCCATTTCATTAAATATCTTTCACATATATATAGTGTAATTATTATTGTTTTATGGAAATTAATGTAAAATATTTTCACGAAAGAAAGGAAAAAAATAACGACTAATTTTTGTTGTAAATTTTTAACCGAAATCGATAAATCTTTGTCGGGTGTAATTGAGTTATTGCGAACGACGAAACCGTTTTTTGACGGAATTAAATGCGATTAAATAACCGGCGTCAAAGATCGATATTTTAATAAAGAACATTTTCACGGTATCGAACCTTCGATGGGGGAGGGGTGTGGAAAGGGAAGTTTTCCCGGGGACGGAAGGGGTGAAAATGGGTCGAGAAAATAATTAATTTCTTGCTAATTGCGCCGGACGCGAAAACAGTCAATTGTGAAGTGACTTGAAAAACTTGGGAAAACCGAAAGCTTTTCACGCGAAAGCCTTTTAATTACGAAAGCATGGAATACAAAAGGGGTAAGCGTTACCGCATTTTTACGTTAGAAAGTGCATTGTTTCATCTACAAGCCAAAGGAAATGAAAGTAATTTTTACAATTGAACCTTATAATTGAAAAATTCCCGCTTTGTTCCTATAATAGTATAGTCAGATCGGTTAAATTTCGTTTTAGATATTTTTTATAATATTTATTAAATTTAAATATAAGGAGACCAATGATATTTATATTACATATATATTTTTTTATAATATAAGGTGAAAATTTATCTACATAATCATTATTTATTAAAATATGAATTGAAATATTAATGTAAATAAAATAACATTTGTACAATTACGATCTAACTATATATATATATATATATATATATATATATATATATATATATATATATATATATATTTATTAAATTTAACGGTTTAATTATACAATTTATGCAAAATTTACTTCCATTGTTAGTGCTAAAAAGTTTCGTTTTTGATAATGTAAATTTACAAAAATTGCTCACATTAACTAAATATATACGATTAAAAAGAAAATTTTTCGTATAGTTAAATGGAAAATTTTTTATTAATGCCCATTATTCGGTCTAAAATGTTGAAAAAAATGGAAGAGGGGGATCGTTATGTAATAAGAAAAGGAAAACACGTTTTCGTTAAATACGCTTTTTTTCGGTGGGTTTTTATGTTGAATATACATTTAAAGATCACTTTAATTTTTCAGACATAAAATAAAGTGTGCTTTCATTTTACAGCCGGCTCTCTTTTTTTTTTTTTAATTAACATCCCCCTAATTAAATTTCGTCTACATAATATCGCTTGCGTATAAAAATACGACGCGCGTCACAACTAAATTAATGAAAAGTAATTTGTAATAAAAAAAGTACACATTTTTTCTTAATTGCAACGCATAAAACACATAATTTACACATAATGTTACAAATATATTATATGTAATATTTAAAAATTGGATTTATATATTCGGGTATCGAACTTGAAATTAAAATAATCTCAATATTAATCCAACTGAGCTATCGTAAATTATTATATTGTTATATATCAAAATGAAATGTTTTTGACGTTTCGTTTCAAGTCAAAAGTTAAGCACGCTTACGTATGATCATTTTCTATATAAAATTTCAACGTTTTTTTTTTTGAAATACCTGTATAATTTCTTATTATATTCAAGCATTCGAGTATGTAACTTTTGTATATTTCGCTTTTTTTTCTCTTCTTTTTATTCTTTCCATTGTAGTACATCGCCATATATATTCCATTGTTATGCAAATGCTATCAACCAGAAAATCTTCAATTTATTTTGATAATAAAATTTAATATTAAAAAAGGGGAACATAGAGGGGGGGGGTGTAGAGAAAGAAAAAGGGATCGAGGCATTTTTCCGCCGCCGTAGAATTTATTTTATCGCGAGTTTCGTTGTTCATTCTTATTTTTATACATATATATATATATATATATTTGTCAATGTGAAATAGAAAAAAAATTCACTTATTTGGTATGTGTTTCATATGAAAATCCCGCTTTGTTTATTGAAATCGTCTGATGGAATGGAGTCTGCCTTTTTTCTTATTCAGATCCGGATTTTGAAAAAGATATGCGTCTCAGATGTGCTGTGAATATATTTCAAGCGTTAAGCTTTTCATATACATAAACGGAAATATATAATATTTTATATATAAGCCTAGTATTATTATTTATATATACGATATTTTACGTTTTAAATGCTATTTTTTTGTTCACTTAAATGACTGAAAATCGAACTATATAAGATATATGCGTGTATTTTTTTTATTGTGTTCACGATATATACGATCATTTTTCATTTTATCTTGTGTTTACGTTATTTTTATTTTATCGAGAGACTTCTCTTTTCTTTTAATGAAGATGCGTAGTTTTTCCTCGTCTTATATGATTGATAGACGTCAACGTTTCGTTTTTATTAAGTTTCATCATCATGTCAGTCGTTTTTTTTTATATTTACATTTATGATGACTGTATTTATATTCATTTATATACAACTTGTAGTTTTTTTTTCAGTATATCAAAGTACAATGTTTTATATAATATAATAATATATTCTTTATATACTTGTACATCGATCAATATTATTCATATTTTGCAGGTACTGCAATATTCTAGTCTTAGTAAATTAATTAACATTTACATGTTATGTTCGAGTTCACGTTGTTTAACTTCGAAGTGCATCTTATAGTTTATAGTCCATTTTATTATTCCAATCTAAAATTGGCAAAGTTACTGAAATTATCAGAGTAAACTATTAAAGATTTTAATATATTATCAAGTATAAATTTTATTTTTAGTATATTTATATTTAATATATAGTTTATTCATACTATTAATCATATTTTAACACGAGATCGCGATATAATAAATATCTAATTAAACACTTTTATTCTATATATATATATAATTATGATAATTAATTTTAATGAATATTAAATATATATATACATACTTAAATATATATATATATATTATATTAGATAAATTGATAATAGAATGAAAACAAAAATAACAAAGCAGAACGTGCACGTCGTCGTATACGAGGAAAAACTTCTCACGATGGTCAATAAATCACTTAAGATGATATATGACGTCGCGAAGCCGGCGTCGGAACAGGGGACTTTTCCCGCTTTTCCCCGGGAAAATTCCATTGAAATTCTTGGAAACAGTAGGCGCGCGCAAGCCTTATAGCTGATGGCACTTTTCTTAAGTATTAGAGGCAACTTGATAAATGGGCTAACTGCGTAATAGCGAACATTTATCTCTTTAAGTCTCACTCGAAGTTCCCGCTCGTCTTCGCTTCTATTCCGCCATTTTTTTTCTTTTTCGCTTTGCCTTCTCTTACTTTATAACAAAACTATTTACGACGAACGACGCGTCTCACGTCGAAATTAAATAAGGAAAGCGCGAATAATTTATTTGCAAAAGAAAAAAAATCGTATAAATGTACGTATTAGTTTTGATAAAGAAAAAAAAAACAACGACAACGACGCTATTATTGATGACGAGTTTGTGGGATCGCGTGTTTAATTTGACGCACGATATTTTATAACATATTATATTTAAATAATAATATTAATGAAAGTGTATTTTAGAATATTATATAAATTAATTTAAAATTTATTTGTAATATAATAAGATTATAGACTTAACTATACTCTAATAAATATGTTAGACAGTTAGAAAAATATTTCATATTTATGGCATTGTATAAAATTCATCCTGATTGGATTAACAACAATCAAAGATTAAATCTAAAACTCATTTCATCTAAAAATAACAAGTTTTCAGTATTCATGAAAACGAAAAAGTTCTATTGCTATTTATATATCTATTAATTCCTGTTGAATTCAATGATTTTGATTGGATATTTTTGATTATATAACTAATCAGAATTCTCGAATACACTTTCGCTTCGTTTACACAATAATAAAATTAAATAAACTCAATTTAAACACATAAAAGAAAATGAAAATTATTCATTCGATAAGCGAACAACAAATATTAGGACTTAAATTTAATAATTTCACCTGTTTTCTACTTTGTTTTTATTTTTAACCCCGGTAAGCAATCGAATAAACTGCTGAAACGTGACAACACGTTTTTTATTTTAATTTCACGTTGCTGTATTTGCATACATTTTTGTTTTATACAATAATATATTCTCATATATATATATATATATATATATATATATATATATATATATATATATATATATATATATATATATATATATATATATATATATATATTATTCGCATTAATTCGCTAATGATTGTCGCGTGCGAGTTTTCACGCGCGCGAGTTTCGCAACACGAAACGAAAATTATTCAGCAGTTTGCGAATAATTCATTGAGATGATTTAATGCGAAAACGTTTTCAGAACGGTTTATCCGGTCGTCGTGTTTATTTTGCCGAATGGACGTTTAATGAAATACACGATTGTTGTAATGGGATGTTTCGTGTAAAAAAATAAATAATAAAAATATATATCCATTAGCGTTTTGCCGTTTTTCCCTTTTGTGACTTTTTTATTGCGTCCAAATTCGTCCTAAATAATAAAAATCAATGTTTTTGTACTAAAATATGATTTTTAAGCTTTTTTCTGTATATTTTAATATATTTTTTTAATATCTAAAAAGTTTTGTTATTATATATTCACTAACGTATATTGAGATGTTTAGATCAAAATAGTTCAAACCGATCATAAAATATAATAAAAATGTGGCGATATGTAATTTTTTTTTTTTAGTATGAAATTATTTGTTTTAAAAATTTGAAGATTAGGCGTAGAGCTAACGAGTCGATTCTGAAAAATATGAACCATATTGAACTATCATACTATTAATTTGATTATAATTGATTTAATATATAATATATTTTAGAATACTTTGATAAAAAAATATATTAACTTGTTCTTTAACTTTCATAATCATTAATAAAAAAAAATCTATATAAAAGTCCTTGAAAATTTTAATTTAATTATAATGAAAAATTAAATTTACAATAAAACTTTTAATTTTTATAATGTTTAATTTGAGATATATTCATATAAAATATACATACATTTATATATTATATATTTCATTTTACATATTGTATAACATATATATTTATACTCAGCATATATACTATATATATATACTTCAAAATAATCCCCGACTTACGACAATTTGCACTTACGACGATCGTCGTTATACACTAAACAGAAATATATTGACGTCATATTAAATTTGAAGTTAATCATGTGATTATGAAACCATCAAAATTTTGATCACATATATTTACAACACCGATTTTAATTGTTGTAATAATTATTTCTCATTAAAATAATTTTTTAAATATGTCTAAATCTCTTTTTTAATATTAAATACGTTCAATAGTGTAACTTCATAGAAAAAGAGTGAAAATTTGAATCATTTCTAATATATATATATATATATATTTAAATACATATAATTATATAATTTATTTACTATATTATTATCCTTAATAATACTATATTATAAGATGTAACAGTAGAGCGATCTGCAAAAAAAAAGGATCATCGTCATCCCGACGTTTCGACCGACGTTTTCGTTCATCATTCATATAACATCCATCATATTCAAAGTGCACAAACTCACACACACGCTAGAATGTGTTCTTTCATGGTGAAGAATGGGAAAAATATATAGTGTGTCAGACGTTTGTTCACGTCCCTGACCTTCATTCATCCGTTCTCTAGCCTTGTAGCGAACACTGAACCTGGAAGTGAATATTTCTAGAACGCCATTCATTCAAAAACTTTGCAAAAAAAAAAATAATAATTAAATAAATAAAAATACAATTCCGGTTTATTTTTTTTTTTTTTGTTATATTATATATTTGTCCGGTATTCCCTGAAGTCTCGGGATTCTTTTCCACGGTTTTCCATTTCAATTATACGCGATGCGCGCAAAACAGCGCACTAATAAAGTAATATAAATGTGTAGCATTGTATCGCTTTGTTAATTAATTATAATTAGCGATGGTGATTTAGATCGGACGATTAAACATCCAAGGTTATCGATGTTGAGATCTGCGAAACATATTTATTAATTCTGGTTAGAGGGGGGGGGGAATTATTAGTGGAAGATTTCATTTTTTTGTTTTCTATTTTATATATATAATATATATTTATATATAAATGGATTATTAATTATGCAATCAATGCGCGGATGATGTGTAAAATATATACATTCATATATAATACTTAATTTTACATTCTGATTTAATTTTTGAATTGCAGGAATTGAACGTTTGTTGAATGATCTATTTTAAAAACAGAATATTTTATCAGTGGTATATTGATTAATATTCTCTATTTATGAATGATTTTTTTTTCGATATTGTGAATATATACTTACGTATGAAAATTCAACTTTTCATATTTAAAATTTTATCTATTAAAATTATATCTTCATATTTATAAATATTTTTTTATATTTATGAAATGGTAATAATATTGATATGTACATACAGATTTTTTTCTATATTAAAATTTTAAATTCATTTCACAATAAGTCGACATTTTCCATATGACTTCGTTCAATATTTTTAAAAGTGCACGCCTTTAGGTATATATAATAAAAAAATATATATAATTTCGACGACAAAAAAAAAGTGAAAAAGGTTAAAAAGCGACTCGTTCGTTCATACATATTACATTGTAACCTTTCGATGACCGCACGGTCTCTTGTTGACAATAATCATCATGCCGAATTATAAATTCAATTTGAATTTTTTTTAATGTATATATATATATATATATATATATATATATATATATATATATTTAATATATAACTCTCTCTCATATTTTCAGATGATTATTAAAGTGTGGTGCGAAGGAGATACCCGTACTTACGTTCCTGTAACACCCAGTACAACCTGTCGGGACGTTATCGAGTGCTGTCGCGATCCAGGCGATGAAAAGTGTCACTTGTTGAAAATCGACAAGGCTAATATAGGTAAAGTGATTTTTTTTTCAGTTATGTATATATATATATATATATATGTGTATGAATATTTGGTCGATTTTTATACAATCGGATTATTCAAACGAGATTTATTATTCGATATGTGCCAGATAATAAAATCGTGAATGAACGACGGCGCATTAAAAATTGCATTAACATATTGGAAACAAAAATAATAATTAATCATACTGTTATTTTTAACATTAAATATATTTATTAATATAAATATTGTGATTAAATTAATGAATCATTGTATATTATTTGGAATTGAAAAAAAATATGTTTAGCAATGTTCTATTATGCACAACTAGATTTCGCATTCAGAGCGTTTCAAAATGTGTATTCGTGCATAAGTTTGGGTATAAAATCGATCCATTACGTAAATTATATAATATGTAAATTAATTTATAGATTTATCGAGGTCAGCGCGTATAATAATCGGTTTTGGAATTCCATCCATGGGCTACCTTATGGCTGATATTTCGACCGGGAGAAATATTTTGTGAATTTTAATATGGCCCATTATATATATATATATATATATATATATATATATGCCTTTATTTATCTGATAGGGTTGGGGGGCGGTTTCAGATGGGGTACGAGGCTTTAAGCGTATGATTTTATTCCGGTGAAAAATCGCATTGAACCCACTCGAACCGTCATCCGCCCGCAGAAATTTCGTTTTCTCTCTCAGTTTTTCCCTTCCCGTTCGGCTTTTCCGAGTATTTTCCGAACGTATAAAAAGCGGGCGCTTTTTTTCTTTTTTTTGAAGGAATCTATTGGGGATTCAGGGGATGCTATCGTCTGCTGCTCGCGAATGAATAATAGGGTTTCAGATCACGCATACAAATCTCGCAATACTCTTTTCCACGGCTCGCACCTCTATGCGAAGAATCGAAACTCAATAGGGAAACAAATACACAATAAACAGGTTCATTTTGTTCGCGACACGAATCTCTTTGTCGGCGGAAAAAAAAATTTTTTTTTCGCAAATTTTGCATATTTTTTCGACCGGAGATGTCGTTGAAAATAAATTCTTGCAAAATAAAAAAATAATACTGGAATAAGAATACGCTTCTTTTTTTTGCCTTTCGTTCCACGGCGATAGGAGAACGAGAGAGTTCTTTTCCAATAAATGCGTGCTTTTCATTCTTTCGCATATATAATGCGAAATATGCAATATATACGACTTTATATATTAAACGTCTTATATCTATCCTCTTTATAGTGATATTCCCTTTTATTGAGAAAGGCGGAGGCTCTTTTCAGCAATAACGAGGTATTGTTTTCTTTTGTTATTTTTGTGCCCTTCGACTTTGGCGTTTTCATATTTTATATTTTAAAAATATATATTTTTTCATTTAAAATGAGAATAAAAATGTATATCTAAAGATCGTAAATATATATTTAAAATCAAAAATACCATATATTTATTTTGATTACTTGAAAAACGTATATTTTGAAACAAGCTTCAAAATATATTTATAAAATCTTTTAAATTATATATAGTATTATGATCGATAAATTATTTGCTTTATTCGTTCTCCACGTTTAAAGCAAATTTTCAATAAATCGAATGTGTCGATTTTGAATGAAGATTGTGCCTGTCGTCACATTTACTTACATGTGTGTAATATATATTGCCTGAAGTTAGGCGCAAGCTGTTGCTTCGAACTTCGCTTTCTCAACTTGGTATATATCGATTTATATTTAATGTTAAACTAAGTTTTTATTTACTTACACATACATATACATATACAGTTCAATTTATAATATTTTTACAAAGTATATATTTAAAATTTACGATTGATTATAAATTTAATTTTAAAAAAATCATTTATTATTTTTGATATTTATTATATTAAATTATAAAGAAGGAGAAATAATTATAAAATAAACTAATACACGTATATTTAATATATTTATTAATTTAATTACGATTTATTCTAGAGTTTGAACAGACATTCGTTTGCGCATGGTCACTCTAAACTATCCACTATTCTTCTAAAGTAATTGAAGAGACGTCGTTGTCGTAATAATATATAATAATTGAATTGGAAAATGTCCGTTGGAGAAGCATCATGTGCGCTCATGCGGCTTCTCTCTGTCCACACGGAGGGCATTTGGTGAATTGAATTTTTCCACCATTTTTTTTCGCCCTTCATTTACTCTTTTAAGGGCGCGGAAAAGAGGAAAAGATTCACGGCAAATAATTTTCCTTTCCGCAAATTTCAGACGGTCGCCGCAAAAGGAGAGCTTTAGTGATTCAAATTTAATTTTCCTAATGTCGATCCTTCACCCTCCATTGTTTATTGCATATGAAACGAGATACGTCTTTTTACGAGGAGAATCTCTTCTGAATATATAAATACGCAAGTAACTTCATCGCAAAATATACAAGAGGCGATCAAATAACGAAAGATATAAAAAAAAAGCAATTTCCGAAAAGTTGATTATGTAAACTTGGAAGAATCTAAGAAAATGATACATAAAAGTCCGATTATTTTATGTGGGAAATATGAAAGTTATATTAGTACATGAACATTTAAAAAAAAAATTTTTCATCTTATAGAACGTAGTTTGTTCCATTTATATATAATAGATATATATTAAAATTATTATTTTTTGTATTGTCTAATATAAATAATCACTCCAAAAAACGTGTTTTTGTAACAGAACTGCAATTTGAATATATTTTTATTAATATATTACTAAAGTTTTATTTTATGAATGAATTTTAAAACTTGTGTTTTTACTGAGGGCAATTAGTTTAATATTTTACATAAAAAAGGTTTGCCGCTACTGATGTATGGTAATAAATTTCATATAGTTACAATCTGTAGAATGTTATATTAACTATGAAATATTGAATTTTCAACACCTGAATGGCAGAGTAGTTAAATTTATTTACTCACATTTAACTGTTCATGACGCAAAGTTCAAACTTGCTTGTCATCGTATACAATGTAATATATTTAAAATATTCAAAAAAATATAACGATATATCAAAAATTCAAATAAAAAATAATATATATGCAAGTTCAAATTAAATTTAATATAATATTTTTTTGATAAAACTGCATTGTTTGAGGAGCGAGTTAATCTAAACTCGGATTTAATTCTTCGTATTTTTCAATTAAATTTTTTATATGAACATCATTTTTTTTTGTACGTCATTTGAAATAAAAAAGATTGAATACGACTTTTTCAGAGTCGACATTTTTACTTAAATTTTTACGGGTTAAAGTCATCAACTTTATTATGACCTATAAATTAATTTTATCGAAGCTTTAATAAAACTATGCATAAATTATTTTTTTATATATATAAATAAAATGTTAAAAAAATAATTAAAAATAAGTGTTTTATTATTAAATTTTAATACATTAATAAATCGTATAGAATCCATAAATTGAAATAATAATAATTTTATTACAAGTCCGATATTTCGGTCAGCGTACAATAAAAACGGATTTCCTTCATTTTCAAAGTGCAGAAAGGAGAACGAATAAATAAATAGCTCGTCACTGATTGGTTTCGTTTGTAGCCAGACTTTTCCGTTTCGTAAAGGATTTTCCCCGTCGTTCGGTTCTCTTTTTCTTTTTTTTTCCTATTTTATTTTTTACTTTTCTCCCCGTTTTCATCTTCGTTTTAGGATACGAATGCGTTTTGGTCCGTCGACGGAATCAAACGAAATTTTCGCTCGATTCGAATTTCGGGTTTTCGAACGACTAAATTAATTTGTAAGGGATAATTGTCGATCGTGTCTAAGGGCGGGAGGGTTGGTAAGGGAAAGAAAGCGACGCGAAAGTGGTCGATTTGGTTTCAGTACATCTTTCCTTTTATATATATATATATATATAGTAATTTATTCGGTCCTTTCGTATTTTTTCTTTCCTTTCTCTTTGCTTAAAAATCGTTTTGCAAGCACTGATAAAAAGGAAAACGCTATATCTTTTTTTTGCGTTCTCTCAATTAAGATCCGTTCTGGCGAAAAGTTAATAAAATATCTAAATCATTATTATGTATATATTATATTTTATTTTAATTTTATATAGATTGATTTTTGCAATGTAAATTTTAAATATATTTTTAAATTTTGTTTTCGTTTTATTTTTTATTAATAATGAAACTGTTAATATATATATAAATTTATTTTTAAAATTCCTATTATATCGATTACATATATTTTGTTATTTATCGATATTAAAATTGTAAATATGATATTCTTTTAATATTTAAAATTAACTTGCCAAAAAAAGAAATCTTTCATTAAATATCCGATTCATAACATAAAATTATGAATTAAATTTACAAACAAATTTAAAATAACGAAAGTAAAATTAAAATAAGGTAAGATAAAAACTAAAACTCTATTTTAAAAAAATATACTTCTATAACAATTCTAACGTTTTTTAATATGGTAATTTTATATATAACAGTACAAAGATTTTAATTTAATCAAGCATTTAAAATAAAATTATTCATATAAGGGTGAATTTAAAGAAAAAATAATATTAACCTCGACCTCAGTGTAAGTTTTTTTTTGTTAAACCTTCGAATTTGAGCTAGAAATAGAATGTACTGCTTTATATATATATATATATTATATTATATATACATGTACAATAAAAATTTATTTATACATATGGTTATTTAAACTCATATGCTACATAATTTGTAAACAAGGTTAACGTCATATATAAATATGAAACGTTTTCCCGTCACTCGCATTTTAACATTTTAAAGTTCGTATGAAATATGTTGCTTAAAAAAAAGCACACGATTATCATGTTTTAAGCGACTTTTTTTTTCTAATTCACCTTTCATATACACACACACACACACACACACACACACACACACACACATACACACACACACATATATATATATATATGTGTGTGTGTGTGTGTGTTTATATATATATATATATATATATATATATATATATATATATATATATATATATGGCGACACAGCATTTACTCGGTTAATATTCAACGTTAAACATTCATTTGCTCTTTGCGTATTTTTGTTTATACGATATAATATTTTGACTTTTGAAATCGCATATTATGACAAAAAAATAATAATATAAAAAATATTCAGTCGGTATAAAGCGAAACGCTTTATAAAAATATGCCAGCTTAGTTGGGGATTGTACGTAAATAACATAAAAGAATCCTCCGGATTCAATATGTAAATCTGGTGGATTTTTGGTTTAAAATGCCCCTTTCTACCATGCAAAGCCTCACATACATCCAGAGTCCATATTTATTAACGACTACGTGGCGAAGACATAAAAAGTTCACCTCGTTGTATTCAATTAAAAATATGGTTTTATATTCTCTTTTTTTTAACATGATATATAATAACAAAAATATGATTTGACGGTTTTAATTATTAAATATATTCTGCGATATGTTTTGAAAATTTCATAAATAACCAGTATAGTAATAATATATTTTTTCATATAGATATGAAAGAGAACTATATTTTTTTGTAAAATTATTCACCTGATGAATCAATATTAAAAATTTTTCGTAATTATAATTTTATATATTATATACATCATCTTTAATCCTATAATTTAATAATTAAAATGTTTATTTTTCAGTTCAAATCCTACACGAAGATGAACGGCCATTCGATTTCTTATTATCTCAAGAATCTGGCATACATTTCGTACTCAGATATGCTAAAACAGGTATGTGACATACATATTTTTTTCATTTATATATATATATATATATATATATATATATATATATATATATATATATATATATATATATATATTATTAATTTATACGAAACTATATACTCGCGTATTTCGAGTGTTAAAACAACGCGAAACGTCGGTAAAAGTTGTTGTTCGCGCAGAGCTTTCATATTAAAATTCATTAGTTTCCACGATATAGCGAAAGCTCGATCCACTTCGGATGTGAAAAATGAACACTCCCGAATATATTGCCACCGTATAAACAACACGAGTGAATGTATACAAGTATTTTTTTCTACTTCTGAATTTTTTTTCCTTCTTTTTTCTTCCTTTTTTTTTGGTTTATTTTTTTTTTCTTCCGCGGAGTCATCCGTCAAAGTCTTCGGAAAAGCCGCTGCGACGACGGAGTGTGAGGATTTTTCGCAAAGTGTGGTCGAACGCTTTTGACCGACGGGTCAAATGAGTGAATAAGAAAAATACACTCGTAGGTGAAATGTTAAAATGTATAACGATATACAAAAATGTCCGTTTGTGTATATTATTCGGTTTACTTCCTTATTTATGATCGAGTGTGATGAATTGTTTCGCGAATTCGTATTTCGAAATCTTTTTTGCCGATTTTATGTATAATTTTGAATAATATATACATGTTTTTTTTTTTTGTTAAAATCAAAATTTTATTCAATATATTTTGTTTTGATATTTGCATTTATATAGATCGAAAAAAATAATTGATTTACTTACTCTTCTAGATTTTCCCCTATTTTGCATATATAAAGAGTGTATGCTTGCAAGAATATGATAAAAGTTTGCTCATCTAAATTCATAAACTTTTAATAAGATAGATAATTATGAAACGAAAGCAAACACACACACACACACATATATACACATGTTTCATATTTTAAAACTAAATTTTTAATTAAATTTATATACACATATATTTAAATTTAATAACGATAATTAATAGCTATTTTATAGAAAATTTTACAATAGATATTCGTTATTATATTTTTAGTACAATATAAATAATAGTAATAATCTAGTATCATATTATATACAATTTATAAATAAACACCTTTTAATTTCGACACGAATATCGTTTGTTTACTACGGATAGTTTAATTAAACGTTATTTCGGGGAAAAATGGTTAGTTGTTGAGCAACAGTTTTAATACTTTAAACAGTGACGGCTCGTTCAAAAATAATTTATTTTATACCATTTAATGATTAATTAATGTATAATAGGTTTGTAGTTTAAATTTGAGAATGTTATTTATATATAAAAAAAAAATTATTATTAAAAATAGTAACTTTTATTTAAAAATAATAATAATGATTTTATAGTATTAAAAATTTATTTTTATAAGAAAATATATTACTTTATATAGTGTCAAAAAATAAAATAAACATGTATTGTGTATGTTTAATATGTAATTTGATACAAGTGAATGAAAATAGGTCGAGTATATCGCTTGTAATCGCCATTTTCTTTTTTGTACGACATAGAATATTCACGAGTTAACCCTGATTTTGAGATTTCTTAGGGGGTGCTTTACACCCCGTGTCGGAGACAGTTGATGTTGATTGATTCCCTTGAGGCCTATTACCATCGTCGTGGCTATAACCGTTATCTTTGTTGGTGACTGGCATCTCACGTGCTCTTTACCTAATTTCGCATGTAAATTAGCCGATAGGCTTCCACGTTTAAGACCTTTGATTTAATTTAACGGAAAACTATTTACGGCTTAACGCGTCGCCGCTGGAAATTTTCGCGTTTTAACCGCGACGACGATTAAACGTGTTCGCGTGGGGTCCGTTAATTGTTCTACGATAATATTCTATTTTAAATGTATATTTATTTTAAATATATTTATAATATTCCGTTTAAAATATAATATATTTTTATAGTTTTTTTTTTTTGATAATTTTATTTATTTATAAATTTTTATCTTTTTTCTTATTTGAAAGCGCTATTTGTAAAATTTTATTTGTAAATCGGTTGCGAAAAAAATATTAATAATATGGTAATCAATTAGGATTAGTCTATTTTTTTTTTGTTTAAGATTGTCTTAATTGATATTTCAATTAATTTTGTTACGCAACCGGTTTTTCGCCGTTTTTGTATTGTACATTCTATCTATATGTTTTTTTTTTCAATTTTATTTCTATAACCGTTTATTTATAAACATATTATTTTCATAATTTAAAGTTATTTTCTTATTAATTAATTAATTGTCCTATTTAAAACGAATAAATGGTTGAATTGTTAGTTTTTTAATAAAATAAAATTAATAAGTTATCTTAAAAAACATATTTATACAAATTTCATTTTATAGATTTATTTACATTATAGTCAATATTTATTTTACTATATATATATATAACTCAAATAAAATTTTTCGACGTTATGTTTTCTATGTTATAAAATTGAATATCTGTTTATATAATATAAAAAACTATGTACATATTATATAAAAGAATCGTTTCGTTGAATATTTTCATCACATCCTACACGTTTATTTTTTCACTATATATTTTGCATTTTTTTTTCCTGTGATTTAAAATTTACAAAGTCATGTATATCTGCGTGATTGAATTGATTTTTTTCAGCACGATGTCGCTGAAACGACTCTTAATCGTAAATAAATAATAAAGGTGGATGAGTTTGTATATAAAGTAAACTTTCAAAGGAGCGAATCCGAAGATTTGTTGTTATTTTTCACTTTCGCATTTATAAGGCGAATGCGGAAAATTCTGTTTGTCGCATCGCTCGATCGGTTTTTATTGTGCATTCTGGAAAATCACATTTTTTAAATGATGCGCTTATTTATATTGAATATTTTCGGCTTCTAAATATATAAATAAAAAATATGTATTTTAATCTTCTTTCACATATTTAATGTATATATAAATTATATCAATGTAAATTTAATTAAGAAAATATATGTCATATAAAATGTCAAAAAAAAATAGATCTCATGAATGTCAAATGTATTTTTCTAACACTTTTTTTGACTCGAATATGCAGCATATGAAGCGCAAAGATTTTTTTGCGGTATAAAAGTTAATTATATACATGTTGGAAAAATGGAAATTTGATAAGAGATTTTTTTATTTCTGAAATAATATAAAGAGTGTACTTTTATTAACAGAAATATTCAATTAAGTATTTATATTTTTCTTTTTCGAATAAATAAATAAAGTTTTAAAACAAATTTCACATTTATTATATATTGGGTTGAATATTTTTTTTACATAACTAACTATATTTTCTTTAAGTTTAAATACAAAATTTTTCAAGATTGCGACACACGTATATTTTCAAAGTGCGATCGAATTCGCATATACAAATTCGATTCGCAGGCTATTCAAAGGAAAATCTATACACATGCGGATTATGAAAGTTCTATAATTTCACAACTTTGAAAATACGAACTGTACATACATACATATAAACATATTCAAATTAATATATGCGTATTTCTACGTTCGCACATTTTCGCATTCGTATATATTCAGTTTCGAAATATATATTTATGAAAAAAAAAATATATATATATATATATATTGATGAATATATATATATATATATATATATATATATATATATATATATATTTATGTTCTTATTTGGAAAATTCTGCGCGTAAAATCTGAATTCAGAATTTTCCGCGTGTCCTGCGAGCGCGACGGAACGAATTTTAAAAATCGGACGGGTACAACGGAAACGTCGGAAAAACGGAAGGAAAAGCGAGAAAGAAAACTCTCGCACGACGCGGCACGTTTCGCTGTTTTTTTTCTATCTTCTTTTTTTTTCACGACAAACATCGAAACGTCGACACGCGTGTCCGCTTGTTAAAATGTAGCAGAGTAAATTACGCGGTTGTTCGCGCGAGCGTGCTTACAATCGGTTTTTCATCGACAATTTTCAGCACGCCGTGTGTATGTAATTGAAAAGCTTCCACTTTTTTCACAAAAAATATCTTTTATTTTTCTCTCTTTTTTACATTATTTCTTTTATATTCACTGTTTTTCGCTCTTTAGCAATGTTTTTTATTTTTCCTATATATATATATATATATATATATATATATATATATATATATATATATATATATATATTCGCTTTCATTTGCGTTCGCTGTACGTTTTGACCGGTTTATTATTTTCCATTATGCAGTCTTTTAAAACGACATTTTATTTTAATTACGATTCGTATTTGCTTCAAAATAAATATATAAAGAGATTAAGGATATATATATATATATATATATATATATATATATATACCATATATATAAATGAATGTAATTAAGATTTTTTTGAGAGAGATTAAAGCGCAACTTTTCTATTATATAAAAAATCTTTAAAAATATCATTTGAAAAAAATGTGATCATTCATCGAACAATTTTATTAATCCCAATATATATTAGTTATTTTTTTACGAATATTTTGAATTAAGCTTTAATATATATATATATATAGAAATTATGCCATAAATTATATTGTTAAAATATTTTTAAGCATGTATACATATTATATATATTTTTGGAATAAAATTATAAATTGTATATTCAATTTTCTATTTATAAAATATACTTTTTAATTAAAATAAAAGTAATTACTTTTGTATAAATTGACATATAGAAAATAAAAATAGAATAAAAAATATAAAGTCAATAATTAATATGTATGATTAAATTACTGTAATATGTAACTTTTCATTGTAAATATTTTCCTGAAGAAAAAATTTCTCTCAAACTTTGATTGTGTAATTTTCTAACCGGTTTTCATCAAAATTTATAGATATATCCTTTGTGTTTTCATTACTCTATATAGATATATAAAATATATATATATATATAGAGAGAGAGAGAGAGAGTACTTTATTGGAGATAATAATGGTGTGCGGCAATATCATCACGCTCTGCGGTATCCGTTATGTTTACACGGGTCGGTCACTCAATAAACCATATCGGGGGAGTAAAACAAACAAAGAAAGGGTTAAATTTAACCGCCCTCCTATTGAACCGCGTGTAACTCGTTACCATTGAAAATTATTACTGACGTTTTAACGCGTCAAAGTTTGCACAGAACTCGACCCGACTGAAATATGAGCTTTCGCAATATAGTCGACGCTTGCGAAATTTCAATTCGATTTCGCGAACAAAATGAAAATAAAAATAAAAATAAAATAGTAATAATAATAATAAAAAAAACACACACACACAACGAAAAAGCTACTAGTGGAAAAATATCGATGTTCGTTTCGATTTCGTCCGTTGAAAGGGTGTAATTAACTCGAATTGCGGAATAAAAGCGTTTTCGGTTATATATATATATATATATATATATATATATATATATATATATATAATATTTTATTATTGTTTCTCGTTTTAGTTGGCCTCGTCGATTTGTTAGTGCGATGTTTTCAAATTCGTTTTTAATCTGAAAACGAAAGATGAGATCAAACCTCTAAATAAAGAGTATTATGTAGAAAGAACATATATGATATAATATTTAAATGAACAAACCCTTAATGTTTTTAAATATTATTTTTCTATAAAGGTACTGCTCTTTTTACACTAGGTTAAACACTCGTCAATTTAACGGATATAAAACATTTTTAAACTGATCAAACCTTATTTAATAAACATCGATAATAACTAAGTAACATTTTTTAACCTAATCTCATGAACATCAATTTTCTTTCATCTAATATATAAGTATAAGTTTTGTTTTGACTTCTAAACTTACCCTAACAATAATCAATTTTGTTTTCCTTATTAAGATAGTAATAACAAATGTTTTTTTTCGTCTAACCTAACTCAATAAACATAAATACCTTTTTTTTTGTATTAAAAAATCTTTCATAGACTTACTTCACCAGACTGGCCTAGAAGAAATATTGGATTCTCACCGACAAAAAAATATTTATACTAATCAATTAACAAGATTTATAATGTAATTAAATCATTTTTCTTCCATTTTAATCGTAACATCGCGTAATTAGCGGAAAATCTCCACGGAGAGTCCTAATTAAAAACTCGAGAAAAATTTAATCTCCGGCGTATAATTTTGAACACGGAACAAAAAACAAAAGAGAAAATGAGACTAAAACTCGAAAAAAAAATCCGAATCCCCTAAAGCCTTAAATAAAACAACTATTAACATCATATGGGAATATTATGAAGTTTCACTCAATCTCTCTCTGGAGACATGCATTAAAGCAAACGAAGGGAGATCGGAAGGGAGAAAAGTAGTATATTAAGGGAGTAAAGTGAGAGCACTTAACTTTTTGTTGTTCACGCTTCTCCCGTAAAATAACCTATTACCGACGATATTTTTATTTGCTATTACTCTTGGCTATTTTTATGGCTATATTTATTAAAAATAATACTTCGAGATGAGGTCTTACAAGAGGTATAGTCATTTTGCGTGTTTTTAAAACATTGGTTTCCCATAGAATTGCAGTGTTTTTATTGTATTGTTCTTCCTTTTATTATCTATTGTGTTCTATACTTTAACGTATTAGAAGATACTTTGTAGTTTGTGAAAATATTTCATATACAATATATGTTTTGAAAAATAAGATTGATTTTAAATCACAACGATTTATTGTTGTGAATAGACTTTTTGATAGCGCTCATTAATTAATATTAATCATGGCCAAAAAAACATTTTCTTTAAATATTAATAACAAAGAATATCAGGATGAGACGTCTTATTTGAGGTGAAATATTTATAAACTTAAATTTTCTTAAGTTGAAGAAAAAGTTACAGGAAAAATATATAATTAAAGTCCACCTCAAATGAAAAAAAAATGTTCAAAATGTTACGTATTTGATTTTTAAAGAAAATAAATTTAATTTTTAACAGAAAATAATATTTATATTTTATTTTTACTGTGGACAGATTGTTTTGTGCTTTTATCGGATATCATTCGTTATTTTCGTTCTTTTTCGAATACGTCGAATATTGACAACATTGAAAATAATGCCGAATCGAGCGTTTTTTCGCCAAATTTCGGCGCACGAACGGTTCAAGTGTAAAGTTTTCAAACTTGCAAATTCGAACTCGTGTCATATTCGAATTGAATTGAGGCTTTCACATGGACGAACAAGTGGAAAACTTCTTACTTAAAGACTGCCCTACTCGGAGGTCTGAAATGGATTTGCTTGTGGTACGGGACCAAGTCGGCAATGCCATATATTATAAAGTTTCTCAAACTTTTTCCGCCTATCATGCCATTAGTTTCATCGAGTCATTTACCGATTCTTTCTCCTGATAATCTAACTTATTTTTATATAAATATATTGCTTTTACAAAATAATTTTATTTTATATAATATAAAAATTTATCGACTATTTATTTTTAATTACCATAATAAATAAAAAGCGATTATCCTATTGAGATTAAAGCTTTTCTTTCGAGATTCAAAATACAGATATATTTTTACGACGTCAAATATTTAACAATTACATTTTTTACACCTTAAATATTATATTACTCAATATATATCATCTTAAATTTCATTTTTAATGATTTTTTCTGATTATCTTAATGTACTCGTAGATAAGATAAATTTAACCAAACTATTAAATTTAATTAAAATATTTTTTTTAATTATAATATAACTTTCTGATTGGAACAGTTATGTTCTTGTTTATTTTAAATAGTCGAAAATCGCCGTTATAGTTTTTGGGATGTGAACTTTGTTAGATCGCTTGCACTCTCTCTTTCGTAGTTCATCTAGTAACTTAGACAGTTTTAGAAGCGCTGCTCCGTCTGGAGAAGCACTTTCGATAAACTTTTGCTTTCGGGTTTGGGGTCTTTCGGGAACGATAACTTTCAATCGGGGTTTCGAAGAAAAGTGGCCAACGTGATCTACCGGAAAACGATCCGCCATATAAATCTTCACGTTATACTAGAGAAAAAAAAAGATGCGAAAGTTGGGGGGAGGGGGGCAAAAATATAATTCAACATATGCGCTCACGTGTATTTATATCCGTTTTATACTATATTACTTATTATAAACGTATACAGATGTGAACAAAGCAAAAAAATAAAAAAAAATGGAATGTATTTTCAAATCCGTGTCACTTGTTCCGCATGTTTTGTCGGAGGTCAAAAACTTTTCACGCGTTCGATGTAAATTTTCGCGTTTTTACAGCGCGATATAAAATTTTTACGACGAGATTTTTTCCGTGTCGAATGTGAAAGTTTCCGTTTGTAATTTCTTTTATAAACTAAAATTGGTCTATTGCCGGCGTTAAACTATGAATACGACGATATAAAAGTTTTCTTTGCGTGATTTATTAATTTTATGCGTAAATTTTTATTTCATTAGTTAGAAGTGAATTTTTTTTCTAGAATAATATTCCCAATTTTTCAGATTCTTTGTAAGTAGAATTTCTGCCTATTTTAGACCTTATTTTTATATATAAAAACATTTTTTCATTATGTTTATAAATTTTCAGTTCAATATATTTTATTCAATCATGGTTAACATAACGTATAATATAGACTTATGAATAAAATAAAAATTCTAAAGCGTCTTTTTAAGCGAATGATCACATTTGACCGTTTCGATTCAGCCATAAATACGGTATTGCTTTCTGCCATCAAACCCCAGCAAAATAAACAAAAAAAGGGGAAACAAAAAAAATAAAGGCTAAATTGAAAGTAGTTTGTCTTGATGTGAACGCGTTCACTGTGACCATCATCTCCGTCTATTGTTGTTGTTCCTCGCTACGTCCACTTGAGACAATATTGGATTTGAAGCCGTTCGTTAAATTATCACCCCCATTGTGATTTATGATTCTCATTGTAAATACGCGGAAAAACTATCTCCTTACCGCTTCGCTGCGGGGTTCATTTTTCCATTATTCAATAACGCCAAAGGAAAATTCAATTTTCCAACCGAGACATGTGGGCGTGTGTGTATGTGTGCTGTATATGATTTTTACCAGTAACAAAAATAAAGTGGCTTTTACTCGGTAGACTTTTTTTTTCATGGAAAAGGGAGAAGGGCGGGTTTTTTTTTGTGAGCGAACTTGTTCCCTTCGTAATGGAAAATTTACAAGGCTTTTCAGCGAAATGATTAAAGTGCATGTCAATGGCAGTTTTGTTTTGTTTCGACGAATGAATGAAAGTGTTTCGAGTTCGCCACGTGTACGCATTATAAACGTTAAAAAGCTTACAATGGAAAATTTGTTTGTGAGGCCGCCATTTTGTTTGATCGATTTCTATACAAGTAAACGTGTCAATTACAAGCTATAATGATTTGTAAGAAGGTCTATGCATAACAGGAAGTCGATTTTGGCATAAAAAATCTAACGATTTGTATTCTATTATATATTCATATTTTTCTGATTCATTATATATTTTTTTTATAGAATCAATATATTTATATGTTGTTCAATTCTGATTGAAATATAATATTTTTAAATATTATGTGTTTTCTATTAATACAAAAAGAAAATAGGATATAACTTAATAGAAAAATACATACTTTATAGTTTATATATTAAATTTTATATTTGGTTCGAAGCAATACACGAACTATAATATATATTTACGTTGATCATATTACAATATATATATTAAGCGAACAAACGTAGAATTTTCACGAGATTAAGTTTCTTTCTCATTATAAGATACGTATATAGTGGCCAAAAGGTTGGAGGATGATATGCCCTTTAAATTTTCAGGCGGTAAGCGTTTTCAGACGTCGCTGCACGTTTTAAGCACGTGCGATTTTCAGCAAGTTTCGGCGCGGATTGTTGCTCACGAGAACGTTAGTTTTCAGACACATGTGTCATTTGTCTTTTTGGCGGTTTGCTTAATTACGCGTCGTTATCATCCTATTATCCGTGAAACGTGCTACAACAATTACGACGTGCGCCGCCCGAAATGCCGTTAAGTACGACATAATCGCACTATTTAAGCCCTTTTTACGTCCGCAAAATATGTTAATTTGAGACAATTAAGATTTACGATATGTATGTATACACGCACATGTGTTACTGTTAAAGTTAGAAATCTGGTAAATTCTCTAGGATTAGGCGGTATTAAAGTTTAAAGATTTATATACGAGAGTTACGCATATTTTTACGATTGAAATATTGGCGTTTAATATTTCATATATGTATATTTATTATACGTTTGTTATGATCATTTATAATATGAATCAGTCTCATAACAACTTTATAAAAATCAGTGTTCCTTTTTAAAGATTAATAATGTTGTTTTTTTTTCATGGGTTAAATTGTTAGTTCTAGATATATATGTATACCTACAAAAATATTTTTTTTATATTTTAAATTACATTTCGATAGTCTTGCTTAAATTAGCAGTATAAATGTAATATTAATTAGACGATGTACGGCGATAATGTGGATTTAAGTAAATTTTATTATTCAGGTGTGTATTATGAATGTTGTATATAATTATATATTCTTTGATTATAATCTCTATGTTACTTCTTATTACTTCCTAAATATTATGAATTTCATTTTTTTATTATGTAAAATAAAATATATATTTAAAAAAAATAACCCTCATATATTATTTGGCTTTAGCTTATTGCGAATATAGAATTATTATCACAAAATTTTTAATATTTGTGATGTTCTATTTAAGAAATAAAATTAAAACAGATTAAATAAGTTTTCTATTTTGAATTTCACATGCATATAGTTAATTTTAGACAAATTTTCTAATCATTTCTTTTAGTTTATCTTTCTACAGATCTTATCGTCGATAACTTTCATACAAAAAGTGATTCCGTGAATCACGATCACGAGCTATCGACTCGGATGAAGATAGTATCAATTATCGGGGTGTTTTAGCATTGATTGAATGTTAAATGCGTTCATTCTTTACGAAAACGATCACGTTTTAGAAATTCATGACTGACACACTAAATTTATATGAAATTTTAAACGCTTATTTCAGTGTTGAAAATAATAAACTTTTCGTGAATATGTTGCATTGTAAATTTCAATATATATTTATATATAAATATATATGTATAAAAGAAAACTCTCAGAATTTTCAAAGAAACGTACATATATATATATATATTAGTACAGTAAAATTAGACATTTTGGGACGGATGTCGAGAGTGCAGAACTTTTTTCCGGAAATGTATTCTACATAATGAGGTTAATAAGAGGTCATAAAGTTCCACTCGCCAGAGAGGGAGCTTCCCTCCGAAAATCACGAAAAACCTCAAAAAAATCGATCACTTTTTAGTTTTCCGGATTTATCTCCAAAACTATAGCTCGGATGGAAAAAGTGTCAATGAATAAATTAATCCTCATTAAATTATGCATATAAAATGTATCGTTCATAATTTGCGTAACTGTTTCCAATTTTCTGTAAAAAGCGTTCAAAAATAGGTCTAAAATGGCCCTCTCGGCAAAAATTTTTCGTTCCGCGGTTTTGCCGACGATTATCTCAAAACTTATCGATTTTAGGTGGGTATCGAAGAGGAAAAAAGTTGTAGACCAAATCCTGTTCTATTATAATCAGTTATTGTATTTTCAATTAATTGTTTCAGTTTTCTAAAAATTACAATTTTCCCGAACTCGATCTGACGATTTTTCGCGTCACTCCGGCAGTTAAATGCATTTTTAAGGAACAAAAATAGCAAGAGTGTAAAATTTTTTTTTAGAAACACATAAAGAATTTTAAAATGAATTAGAATCTAAAAAGCAGTAGCCTCTCTGGAGGGAGCTTCCTCCTGTGTTTGCCGAAAACCTCACAAAATTTTACTTTTTCTCAGTTTCTCGCTCATATTTCAAAAACTATCACTCGGAGTGAAAAGTTGTTCATAGACAAAATATTCTTCTTAAAATTCTACATCAAAATTGTTATATTCATAATTTGCGTAATCATGTTCAATTTCTCTATAAAAGCCCTCAAAGTTGGAGATGTCGCGTCAGCAAAAAAAGTGCTTTTGGAGTTCCCGATAAATGTTTCGAAGTCTATCAATAATCGGCGATTTTTATTTCATACACCGTAAAGAACAGGATTTTCTCTATACGATCCAGAAGTGGCCCCCGTTTGACCCCCCTGTAACGGTTTTTATCAGTGCTCAAAGTTGAACAATTTTTGCGCGAATGCTCGTAATCAACCCAAAAATCCATTGAATTTTGGGCATAGTACACACTATCCGCCTATTGTTATAGTTGTCTATTCAAAGTTAAAAGCGTTTTCAAAAGATATTTTTACAACCATTCGACAATACACATTTATTATGGGTCATAAAATAATTGTTGAACCAACATCATTGGTTTCTTTGTAAATTTCGAAAATGTATTTTTTTTATTCAAACTAAAAATATTTCTCTCTAGATTGATTTATATATTCATAAAGAAATATTAAATATATTTCAAATAATTATTTTTATCTTTTACTCAATTTTAATTATATTTTTGAATAAAATATACACTTTATCGACATTTTTATTTATATATTCTTCATGAGGAATTAAGCCAATAAATCTGACAATTTTATTTCTTGCTAATTTTACCAAATAAAAAAATTGTATATTAAAATTATTTTCTGTACAAAATTTTATTGTTAACAAGTATAATTGATTTTAAATATTATGAATAATTCTGAACTTTCATAATAATATTTATATGTACGTATCGTGATCATAATTATTTGTTCACTTAATATTCTATATATGTTTAATATTAAAATAATATTAGAAATTAATTTATTTTAATTTTTCGTGACGGAATCCTTTCATATTTTGTCATCTTTGATAAGTAGTACACATTTTGCATCTGTAAAACAGATGATCGCCTTTGTGAGTTTTTACAGTTATTTAAAAATTGTACCTATCTTAGTGGATAAAGGGACCCGCAATCTCGAAAGCCATGAAAGAAAAATGGCAGACAATGACAAAATCCTATTTTGTTTACATTAAGATAAATCAACTTTGTATATTTTTCTATTAATAAAAGAAATACATACATTCCAGAAATATGATATTTACGAAACGAGTACATTTCGGTATATTTATTATAATATTTCTCAAAGAGACCGTTTTTAAAATACACTTTTTTCCGTTAAAAATTACCCTTGCTTAAAATTTGTATAACAATATGTAAATAAGTAACTACAAAAATAAAAACAATAATATATATATATATATATATATATATATATATATATATATATATATATATTAAAATTTATTAAATTCTCGTATGATTAAAATAAAAAAATATTAAATATTAAAAAAAATGAATACAATTATCACAATGTTCAATAATAACCATAATTATCGTTATTGTTGAGTATTGTAATAAATAATACATTATTTGGCCAAATAATATATTGTTTATAACAATATGAAAGAAAGAAACCCGCAGAAGATAATTTATATTTTTAACAAATTATTTTATTGTCTATGTATTGTTGAAAACGTTGTAAAAATCTATTTGTAATATTGAAGACTACTGTAAAAAAAGTTAAAAAAAATATTAGTGCAGGAGTCTTTAACCTAAGTAAATGTGTGCTCACTGTTTTTTGATTTCAATGCAAAACTTCTTATTTTTTCAAAAAAGTGTATGAATTTATATATATTTTTTAAATATTTCATAAATAATTAAAGAAATTAATGCGTATTACTATAGAAATAAAGATTTATGATAATTTTATTATATATTTTTTATTATAACTAATTATATTTTTTTTAATATATATATATAATTAAACCAAATAAATATGTTCATTGAAACCATAAAATATACATTGAAAAAGTAAACATTATACATTTCTCTAAAGTATTCATGAATGTATTCTTATTTACAAAAAGGTTACTAATCCTTGAGCAGGTAGTATGCCCAAATTTCAAAAGATTTTTGCTCGTCCAATGTAAAATCGCGCAAAAATTGTTCAACTTTGAGCACTGATAAAAACCGTTACAGGGGGGTCAAACGGGGGCCACTTCTGGATCGTATAGAGAAAATCCTGTTCTTTACGGTGTATGAAATAAAAATCGCCGATTATTGATAGACTTCGAAACATTTATCGGGAACTCCAAAAGCACTTTTTTTGCTGACGCGACATCTCCAACTTTGAGGGCTTTTATAGAGAAATTGAACATGATTACGCAAATTATGAATATAACAATTTTGATGTAGAATTTTAAGAAGAATATTTTGTCTATGAACAACTTTTCACTCCGAGTGATAGTTTTTGAAATATGAGCGAGAAACTGAGAAAAAGTAAAATTTTGTGAGGTTTTCGGCAAACACAGGAGGAAGCTCCCTCCAGAGAGGCTACTGCTTTTTAGATTCTAATTCATTTTAAAATTCTTTATGTGTTTCTAAAAAAAAATTTTACACTCTTGCTATTTTTGTTCCTTAAAAATGCATTTAACTGCCGGAGTGACGCGAAAAATCGTCAGATCGAGTTCGGGAAAATTGTAATTTTTAGAAAACTGAAACAATTAATTGAAAACAAAATAACTGATTATAATAGAACAGGATTTGGTCTACAACTTTTTTCCTCTTCGATACCCACCTAAAATCGATAAGTTTTGAGATAATCGTCGGCAAAACCGCGGAACGAAAAATTTTTGCCGAGAGGGCCATTTTAGACCTATTTTTGAACGCTTTTTACAGAAAATTGGAAACAGTTACGCAAATTATGAACGATACATTTTATATGCATAATTTAATGAGGATTAATTTATTCATTGACACTTTTTCCATCCGAGCTATAGTTTTGGAGATAAATCCGGAAAACTAAAAAGTGATCGATTTTTTTGAGGTTTTTCGTGATTTTCGGAGGGAAGCTCCCTCTCTGGCGAGTGGAACTTTATGACCTCTTATTAACCTCATTATGTAGAATACATTTCCGGAAAAAAGTTCTGCACTCTCGACATTCGTCCCAAAATGTCTAATTTTACTGTACTATATATATATATATATATATATATATATATATATATATATATATATATATATATATATATATCCAGGATCGCAACAAAGATTACTCGAATGGATATCATAGATACCCAACTAAGATTTCCATCCAGTTTTGTTTTCAAATAATCTTGTATCACGCGAAAATGTTAGCGTTTTCGTCGTGTAATTTAAGAAATTTTTCACCGTACAGCACCGCCTTCAATTGCGGAAAGCTTTCAGCTGAAACGTATAATTTTCAGACGCGCAACATTCACATTCGCCGACATTCAATAAAATCTTACGCACGTACGTATTTATTCACCGTAGCACATATTATACACGATCGCACACAACATGCAGGCAATATATACGATATTGTTGTTTTATTATTATATATTGTCACGATCTTCAATAAAGCGACGCCAACGAAAACAAATAAACCTGTCGGCTAATTTCGTTTCTGCCATTTTATTCGGTTAGAGTAAAGGCAAACACGTATATTTTCTCTTCTATGCCATTGTAAAATATTTACGCTATAAGTGTATATGAAAAATGTATGGTAAATACGATACGACGAATTGAAAATATGTTCTTTTCTGCATGTGTGTCCGTTTTATACGATTCATATTATTATTCTTATTTTATATCAATATATCGATTTTGATGTAATTTTTAAAAATACATAGAAATACTATATTATAAAAAAGTTGATTATCTCTGATACGAACGATTAGTTTAATGTAAAAGTTAGAATGTACTTACTATTATAGCGTATAACCCTTTCATTATTAAACTTTTTCATTCATTACTCGGTACAATATACTAAATGGAAATTATAAATATAAGATAAAATAAATATCATTTGGTCCTCTTAATGTAATATAATAAATAATAATAATTTTTGTAAAGGGATGAATTGAAATTATTTAAAAGGATTATAATATTATTTTTATACAAATATTGTACACAATTACTATAAGATAGGTTACTTTTATATTAAACAAATATAAATATATATTATTTTATATTGATAAATATGTGCCACAAAGTATTATTTAATTAGATTTTATTATAAATTTAATTCGTTTTATTATTGTAGGTCATAAATATATATTGAATAATTAGAAATACATATTTTTAATAATATCTGAAATGCGCATTAAATTCGACCTTGTTTATCAGAATTTCAATTATTGATAATAAAATTATTATATTTTGAAATATTTTATAATCAATATGAATATTATATTAATATTAAAATTAAAATTAACGCAACGTTGTTTTCAGAATTTGCGAACCTTTTTTTTCTTAATACATTTTTTTAATTTTTAAATTAAATTTATTTATATTTTACATAAATTTGACGCAACTTTTCAATCTATCGATTTTTTTTATTTCGATTCAGTTCGCTGGAATTGAACTCTATTGACACCTGCGTCACGCAAAATATAAGTCGTAAACACGCATAAAAGCCACACCGGGTATTTTGTATATAGGAACAGGTACCAAAAAAAAAAAAAAAAAAAAAAAAAAAGAAAAAAAATAGGCATGTGGCGAACATTTCTTTCACATTCTAGGATAGGACGAATAAAGGATCCATTTTTATAGGTGGTTACAACATTAACGCACTCGGGAATTCTAGGAATGGATACATTCTTGAATTCTTCGCATTCAGTTCGATCTTTTCGTGCACAAATTTTCAGGGTTGTGCGCTTTATTAATTTTATAATGTATAATTAATTTTTAAAATTTGATATTATATTTAAATGTATTGATCTATATTTTTTTATACTTTTATTAAGGTTGCATTGTTTGTTTCTCTGGTACAAATCTTGATTTTTTCGACCATTACTCAATATTCAATTAAGTTGAAATTTTGCATACTTGTTCATTCTCGATGATAATACACGAATCAATTTATTGATCAACTAATGGCAATTAAAAGCGATTCATGCAAGTAAAAAATATCTTTATAATATTTAATGTATATTTTTTATTGGCGATTAACTTCTTGTTTGTTTTAATTATTAAAAAACGTGGTATATTTAAAAAATATATATTAATAAATAGTTTTTTACGATATATTGATTGAGTAATATAACCATTATGTTAATTTTAAAATTTTTGTAGCAATAATACATATAGATTTATAAAATTATATTTTTTTGTATCTATATATAAAATTGCCTTAATGTACAATTTTAGAATATAGATTTACAAAAATTACATTATGTTAAAGAAATGACGAAAAATGACATTATCTAAAAAAAAACAAAGATTCTTGATTAACTTTCTCTTGCGACAAATAATCTTTAAAAATTAATTGAGATAAATATTTTTTTGGTTTTTGTGCCATAATAAGGTGACACTGTTAAAATATCTAATATGGTATCGTAAGTATTTTTTTTTAAATTTTAATAAGTTGTATGAAAAAAAAAATCTTGAAATATTATATAATTTTCCTTATATTAGATTTTTGTTAGTTTCTTCTTTTTACAGTCTTAAATATAATATAATAAGAATATACATATATATATATATATATATATATATATATATGATAAAAAATGTTATATCTCTATATATAGTTATATATATATATATAGTTATATATATATATATATATATATATATATATATATATATATATATATATATATAAATTTTTAACAAAAAAATGATTTAAAATTAGATTTTTAGATCAAAATCGAAATCGTCGTCCCGCCGTTTCGACTCAGCAGCCCTGAAAGATCTGCCCGCATTCATACACAATTTTCATATACTTTTACAAAACAATATACACAACATTACACGAACGTATTGACTCGAGTACACGAATGATGCAAGCCCGGTGTGGATACCTGTACGCACACACTCGCACCGATTTATGCACGCACACACTCTCATTTTTAACGTGTACATACACGTCCGGTATACCATTTACAGGTTGTTTCGACGCCCGTTTACCTGTACAACTATCGGTCGTCCCTTTCTAATATTAATAACGCGCGTAATGACGAAAAGAGAAAGCGAACGAATTGTTTTATCGGCGCGAGCGCCGCCGTTTGTTATTCTACCTGGTTGCACCGCGTGCACGTTCGATATTTTCGATTAATTATTTATCGATACGATTTTAGTGAATTTTTCATTTTTCCAACTATTTGTTTCAACGGTCTATTTTTTGTTAAATTTTCAATATACAGTTTAAAATTGCAGCGTTGTACATGTACTATGTTTTTGTAGCGTGTTTTTTTTATTGTAGTTTAATATCTTTTATGTTTTTTGCGTGTCAGTCAGTGGCTTACGTGTTGGCGACAACTACACACGTCCTATTTATTGCGGTTTTAGTTTGGGTGTATAGACATTATTTTAAAAACCTTTTTACATGAATATATATTTCAACTATTGAAAATTAAGTCCATTCATTTAGAATGATTCGAATTTGTGTACATATTATAATCGCACAGTGTTACATAATGAATCGACGCTTTCAAAGTGTAATAATTATAAATTTCACTAGTAATTGAAATATTATGCGATTTTATCTGATTAAATTTAGCCGATATTTGCCCTTTAAACAAGAGACATTTATTTGTGCTAAAAAATTGTTTTAAATTTTTGACCTCGTTTGATTTTAAAATCGTTATCTTATAATTTATAGAATAAAGTTCTGCGAGTTAGTGTTTATTATGGACGTTAAATAAATCTTGTTAATATTCACCGAAATTACTGTAATAAAACTTTATCTTGAATAACTTTTGTTAAAGTTTGTTTGCTTTAAAATATATCGAGTCGACAGAAATGAAGGTAAATTGAGCGATGTAAAATCGGTAACACGATCGATTCGACTCGAGAATAAATGAATCGAGGTAAATATTTTGGTCATGTATTTACATATCATAAACTTCAACTTTATTATTTTTATATGTATTTTAGATTTTTTTTAGTTAAAAAAAAATACTACAATAATAGTCATAGTAATATATCTCTAATTGACAGTGATATATAAAAAAGAAGATGTTAACATACATTTCTTAATTATATTTCATATCTAAATTACTTTTTACAAAGTAAAGTTATCTAATTTTTATAAAATGTAGTTTATACTTTAAAATTTGAACTATCGACCCGTTACGTGTTATCACATGATTATTTATGCAATACTAATATTATAATTAATATCAAGTTTTATATTCTATTTCGATAAAAATATATTTTATCTATACAATAATTATATATTTATCTATTTTAATTAGTATTAGATATTTCTGAAAATACTTATAATATATTAATTGTTTTTGTTTTGTAATATAAAAATGTTATATTTTGAATATTCAATTCATTTAAAAATTATATAGATATATAACACGAAATTATATGGTGATAAAAAATATATCATAAATATTCATGATATTTGAAAACAATTATGATAATTAAAATTATTTTTATATAGGGTGGAAATATAAAAATGAATTTATATTCGAATATTCGCAATTTTATTTGCAAATTCGCCGCCAATCTCCATACATCTTTTGCGATTTTGGATTTAACAACAATTACGCTTGAAGTGGGCAGATATTGAACGGATGTAAGAAAATATTTCGATTTTCTAAAAGTGAAATTCTCATATTCAAAGATCAAAAATAGAACAAGCAAAAATAATTTAAATAAAGACGATTGTGATTTCATACGGTGTTAGCATTTCCCAAAACTGAGATTACAGTATCCTAAATATGAGAGTCCGTAATCACGGTCTCTCGCAAAATATGTACAATATTAAACAAAACAAACAAACGGTGCACGTTAAATAAAAGCGGATAGCGTTTTTCTTTTTGTCGATGTAAAACGTCGTAACTTTCTTTAGACAGATTACGACTGTATCGTTCGTGAATCGATACAGTCGTAACGTGTGCGGGCGTCTTATTTTGATTTACCGGGCCGCTCGATCAACGGTCTTCGGCGGTCGTGCAGCGAAGGCAACGTCGGTTTGCCCGTTTTTTCGAAAAGAGAGGAACGAGTCGGCATTCCGATGGAATCGCGAACGGGGCCGACGCGTCCCGCGCACTCGCGCCGCGGTCAAAACGACCCTATTTTTTCAAAAATATAATCGCGATAAAAAACAACAACAATCACCATATCGAAGTGTAAACTTTTTGAGACCTCCAATAGTCTGTTCAATAGAGTGCCGAAAAAAAAGCGCCCTCTCCCTCTCCCCGCCATTTTTTTTTTTGAGTGTCCGCGCGAAACCGCATGGCGAAACGATCTCAGAACGCCACTGTGTATGTGAAATTTTAAAATTTTAAGTGATATATAAATATATATGTGTGTGTGTGTGTATTAAAAATATATATATATATATAAATAAAAGTGAAAATAAATATTGTCAATACTGCGACAATATTGACCAAATCCGTGTCGTATTTCAGTGTGGTTTTTTTTTCAGTTCACGTTTTATGTATTTTTTTTTCTCCATATCGATATCATTTTTTCATCTTTGAATAGTGAATTTTAAAACGCGGCAAATTCAGGTAAAAATTGTCAGTCGATTCGATAGTTTGTGTTGTATATTATTTATGCAACAATTTTATTGATAATATTAATTGAATTTTATTATTTATATGCGATAAAAATTGTATTAGTAATATTATATATCAATATGTATTGATGTTATCTATATAAAATATTGAATATACTATAAATTTTATCCTTATTATTATTCTGCGTATAGTTTAAACACAACTTATATTTATATAAATATATAATTTCTTTATACGAAGATGTAAATAATATGGTAATAAGCAGGTAGACGATGATTCATTCGAAAGATTGGAACGTTTGTCACATTGAAAGTATTCGATAACCAAGAAAATTATGATTTTATAATATAAAATTAGAACGTTACTCGTAAATACATTCAAATCGACATTGAATTTTATGTGTGTGTGTGTAATAGTTTAACGTATACGTATACGTAAAGGCGCGTGCACACGTACGTGTTTTCATATATAATGATGCGTACGAAAAACCAGTCTCGCGTTCGAAATAACCGTTTCTTCGTATCCGCCTTCAAAATTGCCGTTCGCGCGCTTCTTGCTCTCTTACTTTGCGTATATACATAGTGTCTAGTCAATATGTATAAACTAGTTCATTAATTCCGTCATATGACGCGTGTGAATAATAATAATTGGGATCGAGCGTGAATATACAGCACACATACATATACAGAGACATATATATATATATATATATATACATATATGAAAATGTTGAGGATGTTACATATATGTAAACAATTTATTTTTGTCGTATATATATATATATATATATATATATATATATATATATATATATATATATATATATATATATATATATATATATATATATAAATATATTCAAATACGACAAATTTTCTGCTATTTTTTTCTACCTGTTCAAATAACAGGAAGTGTGCCTGCTTCATTACGGACCGATTTCCGCATTATAATAGAGGAAAGGGAAGAAGAGCGTATCATTCATACTTTTTCATTCGAAAACGAGCCGGTAAAAATTGTTATAAAACTACGGTTATATGGCGCTTCTCAAACTAAGGTGGCGCCTAGTAATTTTTGCGTCATGTTAATTTGTTTTTTTTTTCATTTTGGATATTTATCATTATCATCATCATCATCGTGTTTCTGTAACGGTAACCGATCGATCGGTCGATGTTGTATTATATCACATTCTTTTTTTTATCATTAATGAGTAAAATCGATTTCAATTTACTTCGCCGCAAAACGGAATTATCCGCGAGGGAAAAAAAGTGCCCTCCATTTGTCATTATGGGAAAAAAAATAAGAATATGAGTTAACGGTTAACAAATTGTATATTAAATTGTGTTATCACAGTTATGCCGTTGCATTCTTTCGTGCAGAGTCCGCACGCTAACTCGAATATTTTCTCGTCTTGCTTGCAATGAAATGTTCATTGAACATCCGTTTAGAGATTGTAGAGAATAAAAAAAGCGCCGTTTCTAGAAAAGAATGTGGCGTTTTAATGGTTATTTCTGAGTTGTTCGGTATGTAATATGCGCTTTTTAATAAGAATTAAAATCTAGTTTGTGCCCCGCTAATGAAAACGTTCAGTTCTGTTCGGTAGTTTTTCATGTTGTCAGCTTAACACATTTTAGGCGGGCGATTCTACTCGTGATTGGTGGCTTCGGTGTCGGGCTTTTGGCTTTTTGTTATTTTTAAAATTACAAAAGTATGCGAAAAAATATGGAAAGTTTATTCAGTTTAAAAAAAAAGTGTTAATAAATCTAACTTTAATAATTTATTTTAAATATAAATTTTATGTTAAATATCTAATTTTTTTTTGAATTTTAATCAAGATAATGAACTTATTATACTCATAAATATTTTGAAAAAGTTAATATAAAAAATACGATACGCGCAATAAAATATTATAAGATACATTTCCGGTTAAGTTGTTTAATTGACAACATAAAAATATAATTAATTCCTGTTTCTATCATATATTATAATTTATTTAAGATTAAATTGACAGATTGAATAATTTTATAACTTTCTAAATGTAGAGATCGGCAAACTGGAATTTTAAGATTAAAATCATTTCGCTGATTATTATTAAATATTAAAAAAATAATTTTATGATATTTTTTATAATAGAAATACTTATTATAATTATATAATATATAAATGTTATTCTTATTTATAAAAGTGAATTTCTCTAAAATTCAATATAATATATGTCATATTGAAAAATTAAAATTTTGATTTTGCTATTTAAAATAAATTTTTATTAAACAAATATGACATAATTTTAGAGATTTATAATGTAATATTTGCTAAAATTATTTTTATATTATTCTAATATAGAGTAAGTATATTTGGTCTGTTATAAATAGTGAAAGTTGAGCTTAGTCATAAATTTACTTGAATACCGTAAAAATTGAGCAAGCTATTTTATACAATTTTCATTCATTGTATTCGTTTTTTTCTAAAAATGACAATAATTTTACTCATTGTAATTATTATTTATTTTCTTTTAAGATTACACAATAAATTCAAAAATATAAAATTATTTGAAAAAATATTATTTTTATTGTATAAATTTAAAATTTAACCAATGTGTTGTAATTGGAAAAAATTGACATCACATCAATGCTAATGTTTTATAGATCGAAAACGCTTTAAGGCTCTATTTTGATAGATAATGCTTCGTGTTTCGAAACGTAAAATTGCCCAATAATATATACGTTATAAAGCAATTACTCCATAAACGTATAAACGTATAATATTTCGTAATCGAGATAATTTCACCGAAAAGAAAAATACAATAATCCAACAGATCGAGTATTCAAATTTTTGATTCGATCTAAATCGTTTCCCTACGCCAATGTGAACGAGTCAAGAGAGGGTTAATACGAGAATTATTCACACGGTGACCGCTTAACCTTTACGTGCCGCGGCATATAATAGTTTTGCGTTGTTAAAGTTAGCGTAATATTACATACGAGTTAACATTAGTTGACATTCGTTCATTTTAAAGGTCGTTATTATTATAATATAATATACATATTAAAAAAAAAAAAATAACCGAACCGTTCGATATTGTGAAAGTGGTTTATTTTGTTATTTTTAATTTACAATAATTTCGTTTTTGTGTAGACATAGACATAGAAAATATGTTATGATTCTTTCGACGATGATGAAGTATATTTGTAATACTTCATTCCGTTTCCTTTTGACCGATGTCGGTGAATTACTGCAATAATAGCGTCATTACTGTAATCTTTTATGGGAATGTACTTTATGGCGGTTTTGCTCTTATAGGGTTAATGCACTTTTCCAACATCTTTTACTATTCGTGTATTTTTTAAATTCATTGTTTAATTTTTATTTAAATATTTTGATGCATTATGTGAAAAATGTATTATATATATATATATATATATATATATATATATATATATATATATTATTTAACCTTTTTCATATTTATTGTTTTTAAAATAAAATGTAGTTGAATTTTTTTATGTAACGATTATATAAAAAGTTAAAAATTTCACCGAGCATTTTCGCATTCATGTGGTAATTTAAAATATTTGCATAAAAGCCTCTCGTAATATTGTTGTAAATATTTATATATACTAAATTAATATAAAATTAAATATTACAATCTATTGTTAATAGCGTGAGAAAATTATCACATTAAAATAATTGTCTTGAACGAAAATCTTGATTTGCATTATTAAAATGCGGCGCCAAAAATTAAAAAAAAATAAACAACAAGATGCCAACTTTGTGATATAATATTTGCATGCTTCGTTAAACTGGTTTGATCATATTAAACCTTTAATTTTTTAAAGTCAACACAACAATAGTCGACATATAATTGCATACATGACTTATCATTTCAATAGTTGCTTCTACGACAAAAAAAAAACAACGTAATAATAATGAAAATTTAATGCCAAAGACAATGGAGCATTGCACGTAATGTTATGATGAATTGAAAGGTCACAAAAAAAATCCGTTGAGACTTCAAATTAAACAATATGTTATATTTTAATGTACACCCACACGGAATATATATGGAATAATTTATTTTGTGTTTATAATATTATTTGTGTTGTATTTATTCCATTCTAGTGCCGATTTCCATGAAGCAACAATCTAGACCACTTTCTCTTCATGTAAAGTTCTCAGACTATATACTCTTATAGTTCTTTGGTTCTGTGCTCAACTCATCATTTCTAGAAGTCGTTCACTTCTAAAATAAGCGTTCATTATTTTACGAAGTGAAATCTTTTATTTTTTTATATGAAAAAAAGTTTTAAATTATATATGAGTATATTTATATTTTCTCCTTTTACTCTGTCAATATTGATTATTTTATTGTTTGGTGAATGCATGAGTATTGTAACACCTGCATGTCATTATGTTAACATATTTGACGAGGGTTGAATTTAAGGGTATAGAAAATTTGTTAAATTTTGAATAATCCAATAAAATATGTATGATGAATTGTGTATTTTTTCAGTGTTAATAATAATCTTCCTTCCTATTTATTAATCATTAGATGAATAATATGAAAGATTTGATGTTAAAATAATTTAATAATATTAGTAAGATAGGTGAAATAACCGTTAATTCAACATATATATTCAGTTATAATAAAAAGAATATTGAAATTGTTCATTTAAAAAAAATGACTACTGGTTTATATATTATAAAGCGTTATGATTGTGAACTGTCATATTTTCTGTTTTCTAATACTCGTGTCATACTTAATATTTTTTATTATCATTTAGTAATGATAAATTATACTGATTGTATTATTATTATTATTTGTTTTTTTAAGGCCTTTCTGCTCCATTAAAACTTCGTACCGTATCAGTAGACGATTACATATAAATATTTCTGTCGGTCATCAATCAAGCGAAAAGTGGTTTTTGTCGTATTTCGAAAGTAACCTGTCTCTCAATGGCGATACTTGTTATGATGTAAATGACGTATATATATATATATATTTTTTTTCATTTGATATTTTACCCCCCTGTTTGCACCTGTACAGTGCAAATATAAAGTGCAGCAGACCGTACAGTAATAATTGACAACCTGCTGCCCTTACGAAAAAGGGGAAGTCGTCAATAGTTTTACAGCACGCGACTGAACTATGTAAAGTTTTTTAAGGGTTTCGTGTCGCGTGTCAACGGGGCCACCCTTCGTCCCTTTTGTAGAGAATATTAATGATATCGATTTTTTTTACGCCCACTGCCGACCGAACCTTTATGTCATTCTAGCGTTTCGACGTCGGAAAATTGTATTATTATTTTTTTTTTCATTTCACTATAACGCGGTCGTAACGCGAACGATACGTACTGTGCGCCTTTTTATGGGTGCACATAGAAAATGTTCTTTTTTTTAACGACAACATCAAGCACTGCAGTGTTATGTGTATATATGTAATAAATAAAGAGTAAATTTTTGAAATATTTTTAGTGCTCGACGTTCAGGAATTTATGCTTTTAGATTTTTTTTCAATATATATAGGTAATGAAATTTCCACATATGTGTGCTGTGAACGTTTCGAATATCGATTTTTTTCATTGTTTTAATATATATATATATATATATATATATATATATATATATATATATATATATATATATATATATATATATATAATATCGGCTATTTAATGGAAAAGAAATATTTTTATAAATTGATTCATTTTGCTGGTGCTTGTATTTATTTTGATTTAATTATTTATATTTAGAATATTATGGACAATTCGAGTTCGTGTTAATATAAAATTCATAATGATTTAATCACTCCAGTAGTTTTTTTCATATAAAATGTTGATAATACACATTGAGTTAAAAGTTGTGGTGAAAAAAAAGATACATTTTTAATATTAACAAAAATTGTAATTTGAGTTTCTCATTTATATTTTAATATGTGATATCTCTATTTCATAGCACTTCTTGTATCCTTGTGAGGCTTGTTGACCTACTCGGACGTAAATCTCATGTCTGAGGGTGGTGGCTATATATGTCAATGAGGACAATACTGTCATTGGCACGCAGATATCTTGGGAAAGATACCGAGTGGTTCCCCATTGTTTCCTTTGAAATAAAAGATATATATTATTATAAATAAAAATAATTTAGAGAATATTCAATCATTAGTATGAAATTGTTTTATTTATTTCGAATTACATTTTAAAAATTCAATCATGACAAATCGTTCCACTAGTGTGATATGTAGATTCTTCATTCGGTTCGATAACGGCAAACGTTTTGTAGTATCTAATTCTAGTTTTGCCTTGTTGTTTGTTTGATTAGCTTTGATGGTACGGTTCTCCCAAATGCATTCACGCGACGATTCGTCGGGTTTCACGTTGCATATGTTGTCGTCTGGATTTCGAATGCAACGACTTCGAAACCCGCTAATTTCGTAATATTGCAGAGAATTGTTTTGTCGAAACTTTGGGTAGACAAAAGTTTCGACTGTTTGCAGAGAGACAGAGAGAGCTGCAAGAAAATTACCGACCGTCTGGCACCGGGAAATTTTCACAGTAAACATTGAGACTCGCTTTGAGCAGAGGTATTAAATGCCGGGAAAATTTGATAACATATTTCACGTTAGCGGATCAGAGCACAAAGCGTGTATTTTCTTTGTACTATATACTATAATAGATTCCGAGAAAGCAAATCTGATTATGTTGAATATTCACGTACAAAATTATCATAACTTTGTCATATTTATTTTTAATGCGCAATGTTTTTTTTTCATTTACTCTTATTTCCTATAGTTTGGAAAAAATCAAGTTTTGTTTTTCTATTTAAAATAAATATTTTTAGAAGTGATCGTTTGCATTGAAAATTTTATATAAACTAAATAAAAATCTTTAATACGAAATTCGAACGTGATGTTAAAACTTTCATCCGTATTCGCTTCAAGTTCTGTGTATTTTGAATAGTTTATCAGTTAGTTAGAGCTCTTTCTTTGAATAAACTAAGTTTATATGAAACCGGTGTCTGACGATAGGAAACGTTCACTTGCGAATTCTATTGCTAATTGGTTATATTTCTAGTAGCGTCAATTGAAATATTTTATATGATTCTTGTTAGTATGCAACATTATATAAGGCGTTGTATGTTTTTTTGGTCATGGAGGGTTAACGGTGTGGAGTTTCCTCTATCTTCCGTCAGTTAATAAATATGTAAAGTTTATATATATTATTATTATTATGAACGTTCAATATTTATTAACCGTTTTATGACCAGTCTGCGATAGTTAACAGTTGGATATATTGTCGGGTAGGTGTTAACGTGCATTCACCAAACGACTTTTTGCATCCAGGTGAGTCACGAAGTTACAAACTCACATTATAGGATTATGAACGGATTGAGTTTTGGCTTGTGCTATAAACTTCTATAAACCAATAATTCGCCGATAGAAAATATATTGAATTGCATAAGTTTGTTTTATTCGATTTCTTTCTTTTTTTTCTTCGTATTTGTAACACTTGAATTTTTTTTTCGGCTAGTTCGCCCTTCTATACGCGAGGAATGTTTTATTGCGATTGTGTTCGGAGAGATTCCTCTGAGAGAAATTCCTTCGGTGTGAACCTCACGAAAGGTAATCACGGTTTATATAAAACGAGGTCCAGTATGTGGATGTGTGTGTAAGAGAGTTTGTGCGGTTTAACGAAATCGTGAGTCTTGGATGATTGTGTGGAGAATGTGGAAGATCGCGTGCCATCTCTCATTATTCGAATCGTTCCTGGAAAACAATGCATCCTTTTCTCCACTTTTGACAGTGATGATCAACGTTTTCGGCACGTCGAAATTATCCTTGTTTATGACGGAAAAATTACGAGATTATATGAACTTTGAATTGCTTATGAAATTTTTCAACAAAGTTTAAATTTAGAAAGTTTTACATGCATCATTATTTCCTACATTTTTTACTAAAAGTAATCTGTATTCTAAAAGCGAAAAGTGTTTTTGAATTTTGAAATATCATATAATATTCAACAATTATATAAAAAAAATGAATTATATCTGTCTCAATGATAAATGAAAAAAATGATTTATAATGTTTATGGCATTTCTTGCGTAATAAACTGGACGTGCATTGCTTGCTTCAATACGACGTTATTTTGATCGGTGTGTTTGTAAAGAAATCTTATCAATGCACGAAAATAATGATGATAACTAGGAATTTGAAAAAAAAATCCTATAATCAGCCTTGGGCATTATCACGACTCAAGTTCAAATTTGACACGATCGATTACTACGATTTTTGTGCTGTGGTTATTTCTTTTCATGTTTTCTTTTGAAGGTTGTACCTCACGCACGATTACGGCACGGGTGTGGAATTTCGTTTGAATAATTTCATTATTTTCGTATAATTATACAAAACAGCTAATATAATTGATATAAATGTTCAATTTGTAAGTTTTTTAGCTTCCAGGTAAAATTCTTTCATAATGTATCGGACGTTTTGAGTTTAAAATATAATTATAAACGAATTTTACTGTTTTTTATGATAATTAAATATATTAAAATTAATATTTATTGACAACGTTTTTTTTTCATTCTTAAACCTGAAACACTTCAGAGAACACATTTTTATTTTTTGGTTAGTATATTGCGATTATAATATATAATTAATTTCGCATTACATTTTATCAAGAGATATGTTTCTCTTTACAGATTTTTCCGAGAAAAATCTTCCATATTATGATCGTAGCTATTAATTTTTTTTTTAAAAGGCTTATATATATAACATTTTTAGTACTTATATATATAACATAATTTTATTTTTTCATCAATTTTATAATTTTCGCCGTTCTGAGAAATATAATAAAATTTGTAAATCTAATATTATAAAATGTTTACACAATTCATCGAATTATTTCAAGTGTAACAATTTATATTTTAAACAGTAGCAAAATAATATTATTTGATCATTTCCATATTTAAGGTGTTGTTATATTATATATGTAAATTAATTTAACCTTATAATAATTCACTACATGTACGTAGTTTTAGTAATAAATTAAACGTTACTATATATAGCATTTTTTTATTATAGTAGCCACAATATCACATACAAGTATACATAATTACATATATCCAATATATATATATATATATATATATATATATATATATATATATATATAATTATGAATCGCTTAGATTAACTTTGAACTAATTCCATTTCATTTGTGACATCAATTTGGGTCACGCTGTACCCATGGTAACGCCTTTCATTTGACAAATGTAAGTTCGTCAAGTATTTATTGCGAATATAGAAACGATTAATTTCAGATTAATAATTAATCCCGTGCATCGAATGAAAAAAATAATAATATTCGTAAACGTGCTACGAAAAATAATTTCAATACGATTTTAATTATTATATTTTATTATAAGCATATAAATGAGTTTAAAGTATATGAAAATGAATTCTCATTTATGAAATTTTTAAATTAGAGTTAAAAAAATGTTTTTAATACGTTTTACTATTAAAATAATATTATAATCACTATAAAATATTAATAAAATATTTTTTTTTGTTATTAAACCATGAAAATGAGATATTTTGGATAGATTTTTGAAAGTTTTAAATAATTTTTTGTAAGTTTTATTTAAATATATGGAAATATTCGTAGAAATATTTACACAAATATAAATTATAATTTGTTTAAGTTTCTCTCAAAATTCGATAATCTGTTGTTTACTCATAAGGTTATTAATTAAAACTTTTGATTTAACTTCGTTTATTCAAAATTTGCATTTTATTTTAATATTATAGAAGATATTATTATTTCATGAGACAAAAATACGATTAAATTTTTCTGAATATTTTGTGTAATAAATAAATAAATCGATTTTTTATCAGTTTTATATTTGTTTTTCGAAATGTATGATAATTAATTTTATATTAAATTTTCAGATATTTTACTTCATATAATAATTTATATATACTATGCATAATACTTAGCGCTAACAAAGTTTGTTAACTACCGTTAAAGTCCGTCAATAGTTTTAAAGTCATCAGAATCGCATTCGGTCGTCTTGTGTGTTCGAAGAAAATGCCATTTCGCCAAGTTCCAGTAATCTTCTTAGCTCCGTTGCGGGGGATGGTTTTGATAGTCTTCGTTGCAAATCTGCAATGAATGTCGATGACCCATAGATATTCTTCGATGTTATAAAGTAGCCTGTCGCGCCAGAGGGCAACAACGATGAACGTCAAACGATTGGTTAAACTCGTTTTTCTCGTCGTCGAAAACCAGGTTCGTACGAACCGGGTGTGATAAGCTCTTAATCAATACACATCGGTTACACCTGTCGCTCTCATCTCATCTCGGACGTTTCGCCGATACGTGAACGTCTCGTCAACGAGTCATCGAGTTGGCTTTCTCGCGCAATAAAAGAATCGCACTCTGTTCGCTTGCTTATTCTCATACTTTAAAACCACCTGGATGAAAATTCTTTATCTTCGATAATGCGAAGTGTTCGTCGTATCTTATTCCGGTCTTTTCCTCGTGCATTGCTCGCCGGGAACATCTGTTTCCGTTCAACTTTGCATAGCCTTTTCTTCTTTATTTCTGACTTAATCAGATGAATTTACATTATATAAACCTTTGAACATCGGTCTTTTATACATTAAAATACAGCCTTCGTTCACTTAATTAAAATTACATCAGTGTTACATTGTTTTGTTTTTAGAGTAAAGCATTCGAGATGCAAAGCCTTAATTTAACTTTTTGGGGATTCATCCATTCTTAACTTTTAGATACTATTTATTAATAGAAAATTTTATATAGTAATTAATTAATATTGTTTTTATAATATCATATTTGCATATAAAAGATATCGTAGATAGAAAACTCACAATCTTCTATGTAGGCAAATTTCTAATTGTATTATAAAATTAATATAAATATTTTTTAATTCATAAAGTGTATATATTTTGATTTGATAATTAATCTGTTACATAGATGGATGAAAGTATTTTTATAAAACGGAATTTATTATTCATATATTTATCTTAAAATTACTTTGTCAACAGCTTCCTTAAAAAAGCTTTGCTCACTGAAGAAGTGAATGTGATAAGACAATATCTGATAATGCAACGTTTCGCCTACGTTCCGCCGGTAACACAGCACCGCCACTAGGCATATTTTAGATGAACACGAGTATTTACACTGTTCTGGGTTGACTCGCGAAGAAAGCCGCTATCGAGTATCTCTTCGCTTTTCTTATTCATCACGGCCGAGCCGGGCATTCATCAAGGTGTTGCCTCATTACTTCAGTGGCAATGTTCCAACACTATGACCGGGACCTTCGATGTTGAGAACTTGACTTTCGTTATGTATATACTTATTCACGTTGTGTATATTGGAAAAACGAAGTTGTAACGAGAACGAGTGGGCGACTTCGTATATGTGAATGAATGCGACTTGTTAAATTCCCGAAGAGCCAATGCAACCTCTTCAAAATAAAAATAAAGAAAGATTTTTTTTTCATCAAGTGTTTCAAAAGAGTTTGTGCATTTTATTGTATATTCGTTTCGCAATAGAATTTAGATGCAATCGTTTGATGCATCAGTGGAAATGGCATTCTTGTTCGACTATTTTGGTATGGCGTTTCTTTATGTGTTTGTTTTTGTTATGAAATCTCAATTATTCGACGTATCGTGGTTTTTAATTTAATAAAATTTGTAATAAATATATAGAAAAAAATATATTGTCGATATCTGTAATTTGAAATGGGTAATTAAAATTTTCGTTTTCGTAATCGGGGATAAACTTTTACTGTTTATCAAATAATCCAAATATCTTATAATAAAACAATTTGATTGATATCTTATATGAGCTTTTCAAAAGAATTTAAAAATTGTAATATATAGTATTATATATCATAGTACTGGTTATATCTATTAGAATCTTAAAATTAGTTAAGAAGAAAAAGTTTTTAGGTGTCTGGTAAGACTTTATATTCTATATGACATGTAATATGAAGTTTTGACAGGACATGACAGGAAAAATATCGATTTTTGGGATAGAAAAAGTATCTAGTCTACTAAAATTTCTTCAGTTACATTTTCAATGTTAGATAGTTATATTTAGAATATATATATTATTAATAAATTATGAAAACGATTATTATATTTATTTTTCAAATGAAACTATAATTATATTGATTTTTATTATATAAAACTGTAAGCTTTCTGTTGTTATTTGATATATCTATTGCATGATATATTAGTTTATACATTTTAATTATGACATTTTATAAGACAATTTACTGACACATTTCTATCAAATAATTTTATACAATTCTTCCTTATTGTATTTTGAAAAAGTCGTTGATCTTTCAACGGAAAACTAGTTTGTGAATCTAGAAATCCTTCTAAGTCGAACGAACGTTTCGGGGTCCGCTTTTTTTTTCTCCTTCTGCATACACACATAATATATAAATATATTACGGAATATTTGAGATTTTTTTACTTAATCTTCTCGAATTCGACATTTTTTTTCCCTCCTCGTTCGAATCCTACGTTTCGAATACGTTGTGAAATTTATACCATTCAAATCGGAATGCGGTCGGTGAGATCAGATAAATTCTGAACACATTTACTTATGCACGATTTGATGAACATTACTCAATACCGAAGATCGTTTCCTTGATAACGCGGATGTTAATTCGTTTTTAATCAATTCAGACGTATTCGATTTTTTTATTATTTATATTTTATTTAGCTATATTTGTAACAAGATTATATGGTTACACACACACACTTGTATATATATATATATATATATATATATATATATATATATATATATTTTTTTTTTGGAATACGACACAATTGAAACGATTTAGTAACGCGTTTCATGAACCAACACCGGTTGCATTACCAGTTTCGCGGCGAGCTTGTTAGTTGCGAATTTTTGCATTTTTTTTCTGTTTTCTTTTTTTTTCAGCTGGTTTTGTGTTCATCATGTGTACGTGATTAAATTATTAAATAGATTCTGTGGGAAACGTCGATTTCAATGCTATATAGTTTTATGCTTGTTTATGAATTTGTATCGATATTGAGAATGATTCATGTATCAGATTATAAAAACTAAATATGCTTATTATTATTATTTTTAAATAAGTATAGATTTTTAATAACATTTATTTAAAAATTTTCATATAAAATCCGATCTTAATGTACTGGACAAATTAAAAAAAAATAGAATATATCAGAATGAAGAAGTGTAACTTTGTATATTCGATTCTTTTAGCACTCTTTAATTTTTATCTGGCGCTCTTTAATTAGGTTAAAGGCTATTATCATCTTCCCTGATCTTTTATTGATCCTTCTCAAGGGGCGGTTCTGCTCAATTTGTGAATATGTAATTGATTGAGAGATATAATTTTGTATTAAGAGAATGATAGTAATTTACTTTTTAAAAAGTTGAAAAATAGATATATTAGTCTTATTAGTGAATAGTATAATGGTATTCTAATTATTACTTATTCTGTTTAGATTTTAAAAAAGTACAATTTTTAATAGCACGTAAAAACTAGAACCATAATAAAATATAAGATGTGTTGATGTTGGTTAACATTGTGAAAAGAAATATAAATAATTTTAAATTAATGCGATTAAAATTCAACTTATTATCATGAAGATATATAAGATAATTATGTAAAAAAAAAACAGATAACATATATGAATGCCACGAACAGGACAACGGGTTTTCCGAGATTGTCATTTTAACGATTCAAACGACGACGAATAAACGTTCGCGAGAACATGAAAAAGAATGAAAGAAAAAGAAGAAGAAGAAGAAGACGCAGAAGAAGAAAAAAATGCGAAAATCCGAGTGAATAGAGAGCCGCAATAGTAGACGACGGTTAATTGCGATAACCGTTAAGGCCTTTTAAAAGTCAGACATAGAATTACACTCGCGGCGCACTTTTACCCCATTTCATAATCCGGTTCGACGATAACTGTAATAATAATGCCGCCATTCGTGTAATAATATAAAAGCCGCATTCGTTTCGGTGTTGTCCGTGTTTTAAATATTAAAATTTCGCGAATTATAAACGCTTAATTGACGCAAAAAGCGCGCTATTCATTAACACACGCCTAGTTGTTTGCGCTAATCGTTTGCTAATGCCCAGTAGTGTGTATGTGTGTGTGTGTGTGTGAATTACTAATGTTGTTATATGTGAGGATTTTCAGCATCAACAGGTATATTTTCAGGTGTCTCCTTTTGTCTTTTCAACCTGAAATTCCGCTTCTGTATACGAATGCTTTTTTTTTTGTTAGTTGTAAAAACTATCGCTATAAAATGTTCTAACGTATTTCATATTATACGTTTCGTTTCTGGTATCATTTGACGTTTATCGCATATAAAAGTAAAAGAAATACTATAAATATCCGAGTATTTTATTTGTAGATATTATATTATAGAATCTTAAATAGAGTTTGTTTGTGAATGTTTATAACTTTGAAACCAATTTATATATATCATTTTTTCAAAATAATATGAAATATAACAAATATTGAAGATTTAAGCAATATATAGATTGAAATAAATATTTAAAGTTTATGTATATATATATAGAGTAACTCGATTTTATAAACAAATTATTGTATCCGAAATTCAAAATTAACATGTTGAAGAAATGCTAAATTTCAAGTTAAATTATTTATATAATACATTAAATTTTAATTTTCAACTCATCATATAATAATCTTCTGTAACAAATTCAAGCTGCAGTTTAAGGATCTGCGGTTTGTAATATTAATAAAACGTTGATTGCAAGTGTTGCTTTCACATTCTATCTTACACACGTTTGTAGTAATTAATAATATATTAATGTTAAAGCTGCACTATTAATAGTAATATTTTAATTAAGGATGTCTTTGAAGTGAGCAGTTGCTTTATTATTCTTGAAATATGTTCTTCTCATAATACTAATATGTATTGAATTATTAAAATAATCATGTTCGAGAACGAGATATTCTAGTTGATTTATTTTTAAATATATATTATAATATAAAAATACTTTACGTCAATGCATTTAATACTGATATAATTATAGACTTCATTAAAATGTTTTTTTTTTATTTTTATAAAAAATACTAATCATACAATAATTTATTAATAAGAACTTACCCAGAAGTCTTTTGCTTGTTTGTTAACTGAATCTATTATGAGGTATTTTTAAATATAATGATTATCGAATCAACAATTGTCTTATGATATACCGTTTTTCCTTCTGCCATGTCTGGGAACATGGTTAATTTCTTCCAAGAAATGGAAGGCATATAAAATTAGAAATATATTGAATTTCCTATGTCATAAACATACTCTAGTACACGTTTATATGGCTTTAGAATGGCGTGATTTTTATTCGAAGTTCATACCACTCAGTAATTTATCCGCATAATAAAGAGTAATAAACGTCCGTTTGTTTCCACTTAATTGTAATTTAAGACGTTTTGCATTTCACGTTTTCGGCACTTAAAAAAAATATATAATTAAAATTGCGTAACGGAGAATTTTACGTGTAAATAGCATATTTAATCGTTTTATGTTTATATAATATAATCAACATAATTTACGCATACAATTTCGTAACATATATATGTATGTCGTTAACTAATATTTTGAACGTTTTAAACTTTTCTATTTTAACACAAGTCCTTGAATTTCTATTGCTAACATGAAACAAAGATATTAGCTGCAGGCGAGAACTATTTCACAGTAGCCCTTATATTAATCTAACATTCTGTTTTAACTTTTCGTTCATGCGGTCAGTTTTATGGATTAACTTGTAACTTCTCCATGTCTGTTCGTGTTCATTTAATGATGAAATTACATGTACAGTGCAATTTCATCATTAAATTAAAATTTTTAATTTGTTTGATAACCGCTTTCACGGGGGAATATTGTTCAGACGCCTATTTAACTGTATAAAATCGAGTTTTCCATGTAATGAAACTTTCCACGACGAAGAGCGTTAACATTATTATTATTCGGCAATGGATAAATTAAGGTTGCATAACATATATAAAATATAGAATTAAGGGTGAGAAATGAACTTCACTAGCAGGTGCAGATACTAAGTTATCTTTAGAAACCGTGTATACACCGGGGATATGGAATTTAAGTTATTTAGTATATAATTTATATGAAATACTGCGATTTTAAGTTTTATATACATTTTGTTAGTCTGTGCATTTTAAATGAAATTTTGATTTTTCTTATTGTATTTTTCTCTTTTTTTATTAGAAATCAGTTTTTATTTTACTTTATGATATCAAAATTTTATATTATACCCTTGTTTTAGTTTTGAGGTTAATTTTAATTTCTTATAATCTATGATATAAATTACTAAGTCATTTATTATGAATAAAAAAATTCTACGATCTTCAACATAGTAAAATATAATCCATAGGTAAAAATATTTATTTATAATACTTATATATTTTATAATTTATATTATAAAAATAATTAAATAAAGAAATATACTTTTTACACAAATATCATGTAACTTTTAGTAAAAAAAAATAATGTATAAATTCGCGACTTGATTTTGTAAAAAATAAATCAGCACTGTAAACGTCCCTCGAGATAGTGTGACTCTAAAAGGGTTGTCGCGTTACTGATTTAATTTTAATTAAATATCACGATTTCTTAATTAATATATATTTATAATATACTTCGTTTTATGTATGTTATAAATTGAATTTTATCACGCATTTTCCACCCCTGCTGTGTATAGCATACATTTAGAAACAAGATTGAAATACCGGACCGGTTGTCGCTATTTGAATTAATGTTGCGTGAACTCGAACGAGGGTGCATTTTGCATAGTTATTTCCACGTTCCAGTAGTCCTTGGAGCTTCTCTCAATTGCAGCATAATCAAAGGTTTCTTGTTCGTCTCCAGGGTCTTGCAGCTGCACAGATGACGAAGTTTTGACGTTAATTTTTGTGGAAAGCCGGCTTTCTTGCATCCACCGAGGGATGATATCGTGTATCGCACGACAGGTGAATACGTTTTGTGGTTTTTGGGGAATTTCGAGATGTTGCGGTCTCATAACAACCACAATCTGGTTTTGGACGATGCGAAAATGGCAAAGATATCAGGGTTTAGTTTTACAGTCTCGGTATCGGATCTCTCGTGCACGGTAGTTGAATTACACGCTCGCTTTTGTTTAAAATCGGATCTTTTTTGTATGAATAAATGTATAAATATACGACGTACATGTTTCCAGTTAGCGGTCGGAATTAGATTTAAGCGGTTTAAAGTGAATTTCGTTTAAAATATACGAAAGCTTTAGCGGTAAAAATGAATCGTCCGTATAGCTTTAACTGGTTAAACGTAATTTTTCATCGGGTTAAAGTGTACAGATACGGATACTAACATGGCGATAAGTATTTTATGCTCTGATTACTTTCGACGTATGGGAAAAATACTTTTATAATAACCACATACGTATATATGTTGCTGCGAAATTTTAAAGATCAGTTAATTCTAGATTTTACTGATAAATTGTATTGTGTGGTCATCATGATGAGGTGATTAAAATTAATAAAAATTTAATTTGTTGATAACTTTTTCTTTTTATCTAAAATTATATATGATTAAAATATTTAAATTTACATATTGATCTAGAAAATATACTAATATTCCAAATTAGATATATTCATTAAAAAAAATTCAATTTACTTCAGTCTATTATTTTGAACTATAGAATTTAATAATAAAAATATCAGTTTATTGCCAGTCTAGTCGTTTTTGACCATTTTATAATAAATACAAATATGATGTTTATCAATTATTAATGTTTTTAATCAATTAAATATTTAAATTACTTTTATTTACCATTTTTTTATTATGTAAGAAGGTACTTTTATTATTGTAATAAAACGGTTGAAGCTATGGGATTATCGTAAATTCGGGAATTTTATTATTTAAAAGGAATTCGTCGGGTATTATTCATTAATTTTTGATGAAAGAGAATTATTGAACGTAATCTTTATAGGAATGCTTTTCAAATTTATAAGTACGGAATTCGGAATAATAACGGGCTAGGGTTATTTTTAACAAGTTTTTTTTTACATCGACTCGTCGAAGTGTTTTCAACTCGAAAACTTTTTTCGTATTGAGAATATAAAAAAAAGGAAATCTTTACCGTTTGAAACAATTTTGAACCGATAATAATATTATTATACACAACGAGCTTTATAAATTTTATTCTAAGATAAACTTGAAGAATTTTGTAAATTTTTCTGTAATATCAATATTCAATATTTAAAATTCATATATTAGCGATACTAAAAATGTACATAATATACATAGAATTTTTTAGATTTTTATTTATAAATATGATAATTAGATTCTAATTGATAGTTAAAATAATCGAACGCATTCTAATTAGCGTTTTATATCGGGGGACGATAATAAAATTTTATCCCAATATTAATTCAGGCAAAATTATATTTCCTTCGCTTCTATCGCACGTTTTAATCGAGCTTTTAGTATGATTAGAACGTAGCGAAAAATTTAAATGTATAATAATAATAAATAAACATGTAATAATGTGGAATGTCGTTTCTCGTTCGACGTTATATCGACATTGTTGATATTTTAACCTTTAAGATATACATATTGACCCGTTGTCGTTTTACCCAATATTTGCGTTTTAAATTGACATTTGATTGAGTCATAACTCACCGCTGTTTGTTTAGGTTTTTTTTTTAAAAAAAAAGGTGTTTCGGCAATGTTTTAATTTATTGACGCAATAGAATTGCAAATTGAATATAATCAGCGAGCGTGCATAATAATAATAAACTGACAATAGTGAAATGTCAAAAAAAAAAATATGCGTATAAATTAACATAGAAGGAAGTGGTCGACCGTGAACCGTCGACATACACTTAAAAGCCTTTAGGCTCTAATAAATTTTTGAATCTTGTCTCTCTGTGACATAATAAAAGTAAATATTCACGCTCGTTAGCATTAGGCATTCTCGATCAGGACTTTTAAATCGGATAATTTTAATCTGAGAAAATCTATTCGATCGTTATTGGTTAAATCATAATTGAAGTATGTTGTTAATTTAAATGATTTATTATAAATTAATTTAGATTGTTAAGATGATGATGATAATACTATTTAAAAAAAAATGTTGTTAGTTTGTATAATTAAGTTTTCTTCTATCATTTAATGTCAATTTATAAATAAACTAAATGTGTTCAATTTGTTATAGATTTTCGTATTTCCCTTCTATTTTTTATATGTGCAAGCGATAATTAAAATTGTGTTATTGATGGTGTATTTTATCGTTAAAATTTTATAAATAAGCAGTACGTCCTTGACCTTATAATTTTTAATATATATATTATTATAACAATCTATTTATTGTATAAGGAAAATATATTCGATTTTAAAGAGGTTAAAGTTCGATATGCGAAAACGTGGCATACCTTTTTGAATATCGAAGTGGCGATTGTGGCCCCGTCAACAATTGGGAAAGAGGAGAGAGCACGAATTCCTCAATAGCTCGACTTTTTCTTCATCCGCTGATCGTTCTTGTTGTTGTTCCTCTTCGTGGCGACGTCGCCGTCGTCGTCTTCTTCATCTTCTTCTTCTTCTTCGGTGAAGACGACAACGAAGAAGAAGACGACGACGGCGGTCGCCGGAACAGGTTTTCGCCTAGTGGTTTTTTAAGGTCGGTATGTGGGCAGCGGCCGACCGATACCAGCTCCTCTTTTTTATTTTTATTTTTATTTTTTTGACTTCCCCATTGAGGCCTGTGAACCAGCAATGGCCAACATTCACACCTGTCCAACGGTCGAAATTGCGCTTTTGTCGTCGTGTCCGATGTTGTCGACGAAGACGGTTTCATTCGAGGACATTTTCCGTCTTTCTTTTTTTCCTTCTTCTTCTTTTTCTTCTTTTTTTTTGACAGACTTAATCGCGTCACGTGATACCGATCTGCCACCAGATTGCTTTCAACGATTTTTATCACGATTCGAAGTTATGGACGTTAATCCGAATTATTCAATGGGAACGTTTCGTCGTCTTACGCTCGATAAGTGTTCGTTAATATAATATTATGGTGGACTTTGAATCGTTAATGCCAAATTCTATTTTAAATATCATAATTACGTAATCAATTTTGTTTTTGGTTAAAAAAAGTAAGATTCGTTTTTGGTATTTATTATATTACCTATCTATATAAATATCAAGCTGCGATGTTTAATATTATTATTATTATTTGTCGCACCTTGCTTATTAGATTATCAATTTTATAAATAGTCAATAAAATAATTTCTTGAAAGGTTTCTCAAAATTTTAATTTAAACTCAATTTAGTTTCATTTTCAAAGTTTAAAATTTTTGTTTTCTAATCGTAGTTTTCTTTATTTTTGATTTTTCAAAACAATTTGAATCAGAATGGTTTGAAAATATTAAAATTGAAGGATGTTTCCGTTATTAAATTTACCTCAAATTGTCAAATATTTGATGAATGAAATACCTATAATATAATTTATGTACTAGATAAAAAAATACTATATGTAAGAGTTCAGATTGATATTATTCAGTACAAATAATATTATAAAATAAAACGAGCTCGAGTGCCGCGAGTTTAGCATTTCTCCAAACTTTTGGGGATATTTTTAGAAGGTTATCTTCGAAACCAAAAACATCTTCATTATTACATTTTAGTATTATCAAACATAAAAAAGAAACAAACATTGCGCAACATATTTTTGTTTTCGAAACACTTTTCATATATTATAATTTATACAGTAAACATTTTAATTATTCGCACGCATTGTTTACTATGCGCGCGCGCATCCTTATTAAATCGTAATGCGCATGCGTCATTTCAAAAATTTAAAACGAGATCGTTACACGAAGCCGTTTCCGAAGCGACGTCGCCGAAAAGAGACAAAATACACCGATTCACCTATGCGAAACGTGTGTCGGAAAGAGTCGCAACATATCGTTTGATATACGTTACGTTCGATAGGAACAAGTTCGAGATTTTCGAAGGCGAATTCCACGGTGAGATTCCGAACGCGCGATTGGCGAACGGACATCGTTTCGTCTCGCTTTCGCGCCACACATTGTCCTTTTTCTCTCTCGTTCTTTCGCGCGTACGAAACGATATTAAAGTATGCGTATCTTTCTTTCTTTCTTTCTTTTTTTAACCTTCTTTTTTTTCTGTTTGTTTGTGTAAGATGCGCGCGGCCTTGCGATCGCACGACATGGCCGTTGGCGGGAAAGATCTCGTTTTGGTCTTAAAGAATAAACGATGCGACCATTTTCTACGATAGAAATTCCTTGTATTTTGAACGCAGCGTGATGCGTGCATTTCGTTAATTTGTTATTTTTCCAACATATCAATTATATTTTTATGTTTGTATTTATATATTTTGATGAGCGTAAAATATTATATGAAAGATCAACACATAAAATAAACATGACATGTTAGTTTAGAAAATAGGTAATAAAAGTGTGTTACGAGGTTAAATCAATTAATATATCAATCGGAAAAAAACATTCATAGTAATTAATATTATTTTTTTATAGATTTATATTTGTATAATTTTATTTTTGAAGGTAAAGCTAAATTCCTTCGTTTATCTTTTTTATTTAAATAGATATTTATAATAATATTAATATCTATTTTAAAATTTACAGACAGCTTTTAAATAAGAAACTTATATTTTTTTCTATAAAAGAGTATCTATGTCGAAATTTTAATAAATTGTGAAATGTAAAAATATTATTTTTAGGCTTCATCCAATATTATTTTCGTTTGACGAAATTTATTTAATGCTTATGACGCATTCGTTTATTATTATGTAAATATGGCAATTATTTGCATAATAATAAAACGAGAATTACGAAACGTTTACGGGAAATCGATATGAATTTCCATTATTTTTGAAATTATGCAATATGTTTGCGTAATTTTTGTACACGAACGAACCATTTCTCTTTTTTTTCCACGCCATTTATGTATCTTCTTTTGAAAAAGTAAAACATCGTGAACATTGCATAATTTTAATTGTACACCGGCATTTTATTTTAGAAAGATCGAGATCATTTTTATTTAAAGAATAGAAATAGAATCGTAGTCGTGCACTGGTTTATACTAGCAACACATAATTTTTCAATGAGATAAATGGTTATCGTAAAAAAATATACTGTAATATCGCACAATGGTAGCATTAAATCCCATAAGAGAAACCTTCGAGGATAGCGCAAGACGGAGAGATTGCAACTTTAATATCTGGTTTAAAGACGCTCTCTCATAATTTATCAACGTCTACCTTTTAAGATTGCCCCTTTAATAATATAATAAATTACAAAAATTCTAAAGACGAGATAAACCGAATCGATCGAGAATAAGGCAGCGACGGGGTGAAACAAAGAAAAAAAAAGCAGAACAAACAGAAAGCTTTTAACAGTTTTGTTCAGTCGAGAATCAATAATCCATAGGAACTTCACAATAAATGTACGAAACGTCGTTCGGTAATTAACCCATTATTGAACATTCAGGCTGATGTTACAACGGCAAACGAAATTGAATTCGAAATTATTTAACACATTTTTTTCATGTTTGATTTTCTTGTATCACTTAGAAATTTCTGCCTAAATTAAATTAAATATAAAAAAGGCATTAAGAATTTCTCATTAGATATATATGGAGAAAAAATAATGGTGAAATTATTAGAAATATCGTTCAATTATATTATTATTTTCATCACATTAATCATTTAAAATTCCATTAATTCATTAATCATACGAATATTATTAATATCATTTTTTTTCAACATCAAAAAAAAAATTCGAGCAGCTCTGATTTTTAATCAAAATTCATAGTTCAATTTCAACGTAATTTAAAACCGTTTACAAATTCAATACGATTAATTATTGCGTCTGAATATTATGTAATTTTTGTGCCAGTTTTTTTTCTCTCTCTTCATTCTTCGACCGAAAGCAAAATTAAGATCGATGTGATCCTTGACCGAAAAAGTTGTTCGTATATAATGAACGTGAAAGGATTACGTTTTTTTTCTCTTTTGGTTTTTATTTTTTTCCACTTATTCATATGAACATGAATGAACGCGCCCCGTTTAAGGTCGAATAAGTATTTTTTTTAGTGGTGGTTTATTTGATTAGGATACGTTGTTTAGATAAATAAATCTTTTAAAAATTTACGATTCAATGGAGGACACGATAATTCATCTAAATATTTATTAAATAAACATGTTTGGCGCCGCAGAGAAAAATGTATAACTGTTAATTCCGAAGGGGGTCACTGTTTTTTTTTTTAATTTTTTATTTCAAATGCATCAGGTCAGATTTATGCCGCTTTTAATTTTATACAATATATTGGACACGTTTAACGCAAATTAAATTTGAAAAATGTATGTCATATATGAAAATTTTTTTTCTATATATATTAATTATGTAATAATTCTTTCACTACGAACTGACAGTTAATAATATAAAATTGTAACTCTCAAGTTTCCCTTTCGTTTGTGAGGACGTTGATTTATTTTTACAGGATTTAATTATCAGTCGTATATTCATCATTTTTAATGTAATTTTTAGTGTAAAATTTATACTAATTTCTGTAAAAATTAATTAATATAAAATTTAATATTTATAGATATACTTTATCCATATTTTTGAAGAAGTTACTTTATGTTTGAGATATTAGTATTTTTTTTTAGATTTTATGTTATAAGATGTAATAGATAATTATTTAATTTCAGTGGATATTTTTTCAATATCTTAAAAATTTAACCGTCATATTTTTGTATAAAAATCCAATTGATTTTATATATAATTTTAAATACCAGTACACGCAATAAAATCAAACCATTAATTTTTAGTACAATAATCACGGTAATCACGCGCCATGATGTGTAATGTGGAAAATCACGAAAAACCCATACGCCACGTTTTAATCACGATTTTTGATAAAAGGCTATATAACGTGTCCTCCCTTATATATATATATATATATATATATATATATATATATATATATATATATAATATAAAGTTTCTCGTGTAGCTCACCTACGTCGTTGTTGAAAATAAATAACAACCTCTCTCTGTATGTGGAACTGGCTCGCTTTTGTTTTTCCACACAAAAACATTGTTTCACAATGAGCCGTTGACCTCAACAATGAAACATTTTACTGTATGTTGCCCATTGTTATCGAGCACTTGGTCCGCGGGTGTCATAGATAATTAACACGTCAAGATTAAACGCGTATAAATCGCTTCTTTATACGCACGCACCATCCCCAACGGGTAAATAAACAGACGCCTAGTGTCTCACCGAATTAATTTAAGATATACGACCAAAACTATAATTTATCGGTTTTTGTTATTTTTTTTTTTCATTCATTTTCATAGTTTTGGTGTTTGATATTTATTTTTTATATCGGTGCAGTGAAAATATGTAGAGAAGTAAGCTACGATATGGTTTTAAAATTGTAATGTACTTTATGGTTGTTGAACATGTTGATTACAGGACTCATTATAAACTACTAGAGTAGTTTTACAAGTATAATAATTGTTTATTTTTAATGTAAATAACACTTGCGTTATTTTTTAGTTTGTTTTGTTTAATTATAAGACAATAGAAAGAAATATATATTTTATATTACAGTATGTAATTTTTCAGATATTTTAGCAAGTAATTCTTCTATAATTAAATTAAATTTCTAAAAGAAAATATTGTTCTTAAAATAACTCATCATCGATTTAATTCGGAATATTTTTAGAATATATTTATTATTGGTGTAGAATAATAAAACGCGTATTTTATTATAATTTTCCATTATATTTATCGAGATTCAGATGTTGCATAATGACGATTGTAATTACGTGTTATTCGTGAAGATGTTTATACACAAATCAAATACAAATTCAAGATGAACCAGACGAGTAACTTATTTTAAAAATAAATTAAAAAAAATAAGTTGCCGATCGACGTTTTTCACATGGTAACCACACGATGATAACATTTAAGTGGACGATTAAGATTCATTTAAAGAAATAAGAGAACTTTGTGATGGTTAAGAGCATGCAAGGTGGACGAGTTGCACAACATTATTTGAATGCAGGTGGTTAAAATAATGAAAAAACTAGTTGAATATTATAGAACATATTCTATAATTTGTCTTTTCTTTGATTATATTTAATGGTATATAAGATATTAATCTTTTAAATGTAAATTTTAATAAAATATATATGTACAGCATGTACGAGAAGTTGGTTTAAAAAAAACGACGCAAATTTAACAAGGCGCCGAATATTTACGAAGAATTCCGGATTATTTTTATAAAATTACGTAAATTTTAACTAGGAAAAAAAATGTAAACGGCACAAACGGAACATTTGTAAGAAGTTCACGTATTTCACATGGCATAACAAAAGGTATTTTGACAACGTGTCGCTTAACAGATTGAGCACCCGAGATAGCCTCACGTGCAGACTTCTAAGTGTTACCAAATCAGATTTAATTTAATCCACATCGACAGAATCTACGATTATATTCTATTTTGTAATCTCTTGGTCCATTCATCACGGGACGGTAATCGCATTTGCATGTTTTGTTATTATTACGAATGGGTTTTTGGCACCGAAGCATATTCTATATTAGCCAAACAGTTCCAATAGTCCCAATTATAAGCGCGTCGTAAATTTAGAACGCAGCAGTTGAACAGTGTGATTTATATCAAATATAAAATTGACATTTTTTTTCAGCCGTTTAGATTTCATAAATATGCATTGATATTTTCTATAGCTTTATATATTTCGCGCGATATATTCGGGGTAGGTGTAGAGTTGGCGATACGACCGAGTAAAAGTATAAATCAGCGCTAGGTAATTCGAAAGAGAGGTCAAGGCCTGTTTTCGGTTATACTGCTGCTACTGATTTATTATTTTATTTTATTATTTATATGTTTTTTTTTCTAGAATACACTAGAGTCGATAAACGCATTTTGTAAATATATGTTTCGTAATATTTCATATTATTATTAAAAGATATGTTTTTCTTTTTGCAATCGAATGTTTTATATAGAAATTTCTATTCATAAAAATTTTTATTTTTTTATAATAAATTGATGTTAAATATTAGAAAATAAATTAAATTTTATGTTAGTAATAAATAAATTATTGTTATTGAATAAATAGCTTTCGATATTAAAAAAAAAGATTTACTGTGCTATAAAACTATCAAATTTATATTCAGTGTTTAAAAACGATATTTTTTTAAAATTCAAACAAATTTGTCTTATTTTTGGATTGTTTTTCGTTTGATAAAAAATGTAAAATTTATTTGTAATATTAAGATTTTTCATTAAAAATGACCATAAATAATATTATTTTTAAAATAGAAAAATGCACTTTGAAATACTTAAAATTTTCCACACGTCATCAACATTGTTAACATATAGCCATCAGACAATAGAAACGTACAACAATTGTGTTAGGCAATTTCATTATTATCGCCGCATAGAAAATAATCGTTGAAAATAATAATAATAAAAAATAATAAAGATTCTCGACGCCTATTTAAAGATATTTTTAGCGAAGGTGTAATGCACTGTTGGAAAGAAACAGCGTGGCACGCGATGATAGTAATCTTTCATTCGGATGAAACCGTGCGAAGTGTCATAATTTTCACTTTGGAGACCAGCTCGTCGTCGTAACGTTGCAAGTGTTTTCGTAACAATGTCGTCGCAATTTCGACCGAGTGCTATTATGTGAAATTCGAGTACGACTCGGATTCGAATTCAGTATCTGGCTGGATGCAAAATGTTCTCTCGTCGTATACAGTAGAATAATAGTCGAAATGGTAGATTTAATTTCGGTATTTCGAAAATATTATTCGTGGTTATTTTCTTTTTAATAGTAGATTTCTTATAGGTCATATTTTTTATGTAGCTTGTCAGTCATTTATCGTTTGCTATTGTTTTTTTTTATTGTGTATTCGTGATGAAATCGGCGATATTTTTTTGAGTTATTCGATCTTCTTTTCTTAACCTTTCATTATCCGGGGTCGATAACATGGATTGTTTATCATTTTTCATCCATTTCATAGGTCGATCTATATTGGTCAACTTTTTACAGTTGTATATTTCTATAGATATTCTAAAGTCGATTCTTATATTAGATTTATATACAGATTTTGACAACTGAGTGATTTAATAATCAAAGCGATTTCCGTATTCATATTAATAAGTATATACAATGTATTATTTTTTGCTTATTGTTTAATTAATATATTAAACTTTGAATCCGTTAGTTGTTTATATATTAAATGCAGCTATATGACAAATATTTCAGTAATTGAAAGTTAGGACTCGATAACGTAAAATATGATATCAATTAGATTCTAAAATGGATTGGAACACTCAGATTAATTTTATTAACTCGATTATTTAATTTATCATTGAAAGAAAATACATTTTAAAATTAAAAATATAATGTTACTCAAAATCAATGTAAATTGGTATACCTAATACATAATTAAACGCCCATTGTATGTCAGGTTTTTGTGTTTTATCGCTCATGTCACATGTCCTTTCTTGGTTATCGTTAAGTTTTGCATTGGTTAGTTAGTTTGTCGTTTTGTATTATAATTTATACCAGAAGTCGAAACTCGTTCCAAATAAATCGAAGTAATTTTGTAGATAACAAGACGTCGATAAACAATTCAACGGTATATAATTTATTTACTATTGTTTCGTTTAGCGATAATTAATCGTCGCTATGATGGATCGTTAATTTCACTTTGACTCGTTGTTAATGGTCACACTAAAATCGTTGTTATCGAAACATTTATTGTTTGTCATTTGTGAAATCGTTTGTGCGCGGTTATTTATTGTTTTTTTATACCTTTAGTATATAAAGATATTTTTTTCCGATTTTTTCGTTAAAACGTTTTACGTTATACTTTTCAGTTTTTGTTTTTCGTATATTATTAATATTAAAATAAAATGTTTTCCTTTATTTATATTTATTATAATCTAGAAATAAAATTTAAGCGGTAAAAAATATAAAAAAATAATAATGTGATTGTTATTTTGTCGAAAAAATTAATATATCATAATTAGTTTAATTGATGTCATGTATAAATCTGTATTCCATTTTAATTAAATTTTCTCAAAATTTATGTCAAGTGACTCTGTTTTCTATCACAATTGGATTATTTCGTATGACTTTGATTTGGGTTAAACGAATAAATCGGTTATATTTTGTCGTTAGAAGTATTTAAACAATTTATTATTGTTTATATTATAATTTTGAATTTCCTATTTATAACTATATGGTTACAAAAGCAAATTTTCTATTAATTTTTAGTTTTATATTTTTTATACAAAATTTTTATCTGAAAGGATCATTTTAAATATTGGGATTATATAGCGACATTATTTAGCCATTTTAGAATTTGAACAAAACCCAAATGACCGACTGCCATAATATTATGGACATCGAGATATTATGCAAGGGTTTTTGGGTCTGTTCTGCGATCGTTCGTCTTTTGGAGGCACTGAAAGACGCTGAAATCGTTTAAGGACACGAGGACTACCCAAATAATAGGGTATTCGCTATTTCTGCTCCTGACAGTTTTAGCAAATCGGCATCGCCACACCCATTTCGAGCAGCATCAGCATATGAACCGTTCCCATCTCTTCGCAGTGTCGGTGATTTACTAACACTTTGGACACGATAGTGGCAAAATGTCCAGCAGGACAGGGATTATTAGAACCCGAGGATGGCTTCTCATTCTTCGGATGTTCCCGCTTTCGCTTTATCTTAATTGACCAATAAAGATAAATATCAATTCCCAATTGGCGCGTGTGCAAATATTGTATTCCATTAGCTACGTCAGTTTATTTTGTCCTTTGTCAAATATAACCCCAGAATTCGCTGACTTTTTCAATATAAACGATATATAGGTAAACTATGTAAATGAATAAAAATAAATAGCGGAACTTTGATCAAAAAATATTTTATATATTATATAATTTAGAGAACGAGATAACATTTATGAATATGAACGAATATTTATAGATATTTTTTTAAAGAAAAATAGCCGGTTTTTATCAGTTAAATGTTTACGTTTAATGGTTTACGCAAATGTTTTTTAACATTAACGGTGCTTCTTTCAAATAAAATATGTATATTCTTTTAATTTTCGTGGTTTCTAGGCTTTTGACATTTAGTTAAATTGTATATAATAAATTTAAAAAGATATTTAATTTAGAATTTTAATGTATATTATATTATGGTATTTTCATATAAAGTTTCAAAACTAATTGTACTGATGTCAATGATTATATATATATATATATATATATATATATATATATATATATATATATATATATATATATATATATATATATAAAGGTAGTAATTGATTTGAACATTAACGTTGCACATTTTGTAGAAAAAGTTGTAACCCGGATTTTTTTAAAACCATTTATATTCAAGTTTTATTTTTCCATTTTTATACTTTCATTAGATATATGAAAAGTTGAATTTAGAATATTTATATCATATGAATTTATTTTTCTTATATTTTTTCAATATATAAATGAATTTTTAATAATACACGTGGATGTCGATGAATCATTATTTGTTGTCAAATATAATTTATTAGAACAAATTGTGAATTATATTATAATCTAATATAATTTAAAGGCACAATCAAGAGAATTATCGTTTTATTATCTGCTTACATACACATATACCTGGTTTCGAACCGAAAAGGCTTATCTAACTAACCACGTCCTATACAGTTCCAATTAGATCACGTAACGGTGTTATTACGACTTAAGCGCCGCAATTCGACCCGCTCCATCATTAAATCGCCGTTTAAAACGGAAGTTTTTACAATGTAATTTGTCGATATAAATACAATTTTTTTTCCTATCTTGTCGTCGGTTTCGATGTCTGCCCTAATTGTCCCGCAAACGTCTCGCATGGAGGGCTTGGAAGGCGACTGAACATAATTAATAGTCCCCTAGAAGACAAAGGGAACAATATGTCTGGCAGACGTAAAACGGCTTCATAGTCCCCACTGTCACAATAATAAGTTAATGCCGCAACAGTTTCGAGTGTCGTTTTTCATTCCGACCGAAAGGTAAATCATTAGCGGTCCCTCTTTGCCGGAGCGAAAGGGACAAGGTAACAGATTCACCGGAAAAAGAGGTATCCGCATCTATGTGTATGCGTGTGTAAGTCCTTTTCCCTTTAAAAACGAGAGAGGACCCGGACCTCCCAGAACGTATAATAAGCCTGTCCTTAAAGCTGCGATGAGCTTTTGAAACGCTCTTGCTTTTCGGCGACTTAACCGCTTACAATTAGAAACGTCGTAAAACGAAAAAGCTTCGTTTGTGAGCTTTTGCCGCGATCGATTCAGACTTTCTTTGATGTTGTTTTCCTCCGTATTTTTTATACCTATATACATATATATAAATTTAGTAATGTTTCTTTTTTTGATTTTTCATTCACTTTAATGATCTGGTAATACTTATAAATTTGTGCGGTTTGAGAAATATGAAATATACTAAATATAGCATTATTTTTTTGGTAAAATTTGATTTTGCAAAAAAGATGCTCATAATGTACCTATGAATGGCTTTTAATAATATTTTTGTACTTTAACGTGTAGATTAAAATACTGATAAAACATTTAGTTAATTAAGTCAAATTTTATACTAATAAGTTTATATTAAAAGATAATAATATTTGTGGCAATTGTTTTCAAAAGAATCTCTATTCATTTTAATAAATCCTCTTCCTTTTTTCCAATAAGAACTAGTCACAAAGTCGAGCTTTCATCGTTTGTGTCAATATTTTTTTAGCCAAAAATTAAAAAAAAATCCTTCCTTAGGAGACCCGTCTTTAAATTGAAAATCATTTCATTATTATGATTTTAATTTTCTATTTCTTTTTAAAGAAAATCATTATTAAAATTCGATTTACAAAAAAAAATTGAATTCATGTAATCGTGTATAAGATTTAGGTTTTTTTGTTGATATGAAATACCCGATTAATTATATTTACTTATGTAGATACATACACAAATAATATATATTAAAGCAATAAACAAAGTCTTTTGAAGTCATGATTGAAACAAAATTGATAATTAATTCATAAATAGCAATTAATAAACGAGAGCAATTTCGTTCTTCCACTTTTCATATACGTTCAAACGAAAAGAAACGGAATGAACCAATCTTAATTGGCGAATTTATAGATTAATATTATCGATAATTATAATGTAATATTTTTTTATATAAATTTTCTCGTATATTTAATTTATATAGTCTTTGCTTTATAGAAAATAGTATGAATGAAACTTATCTTTTTAGAGTTTCAATAGTAGTTCAATGCAACTAAAAGCTTTCATACATTTACACGAATGCATTTCTTAGAATTTCCGAATAATCTCCATAGAACTAGACTAAATCGTATCAATGAACCAGAGCAGGAAGATTTATACGTTGTTAAATGGCTAAGACTGATATTGTCTTTTGATGTTGAGTGTCTATGCATGTATTTGTACCGGAAGCGTTGCACCTAAACAAATAACAAAGCATATTTAGTATTGTTAGTGGGTTTGGGTGTCACAGTGACACCTCGGTGCTAATGGTGTTCTCTTGTTGACGGTCGCAGGAGGGAAACCAGTGTACGGGAATCCTGAGAAATATCCTTCTTCGACAAATTCCGACAAATTCTTTTCAAACAATCCATTCATCTTTTCCCACTATATATTTCGATTTTTTTTTTGTCGGTTCTTCTGGAATCCGTGGCGTCGGAATTAAATCGTATAAATTCTTTGACCGTTCCTTCAGGGATTTTTTGCATCGATCTAGAAATTTTTTGTTAGGATTTATATTGAAATATCAATAAATTATTGATGAATATTAAATTAGAAATAAATAGATATTTAAATACTTTATCAAGAATCCATACAATATATTTTATAAGAAATTTGAAACCTTTGTTGACTATTAAAAGTCGAAATTTTTATAAAGCAGCGACCTATAATCTAAGATTTACTATGTTTTCATTATAGCTTATTGATTCTATTTTTCAGGTCAACTCCGTATATAATTATTTTTTTCTGTTTAAATCATGATATATTATTATATAGTCACATTTCATTATTTGCAAATTTAATTTTTTTTTAAAGTTGAAAGTTTATTGTCTTTAATCTTTATATTTTATCAAAATCGTAAATATAATATTGAAAAAAAATTGAAAGTTAATCTTAAATTTAGTGATTAAATCCAGTATAAAATAAATTGACGTTATAAAATTTTAAAGAAAGGTCTCGTTCCTGAAAGAGTTGTACCGTAGATTATTTTTTAATATTTATGACTGCCATTTTAAATGTTAAGGTTGATAGAAAATTTGAACTCTTTTATATAAAATTTTTTAAACCACAGTCTATATTAAAGTGTAAAATTTGACAGGCGTAAAATGAAATTTTTAAATATCTAAATATATTTTTTGATTTATTTCTGTAATATTTTGAATATAATAATAATAAAGTTTTGTTTTTTAATCAGTTTAATTTAAATTAGCGATTTCATCACCCCTGAGCTATATTTTTGACAGTTTTGATATGAATAATTGTATATTTTCAATTGATTAAAGGTCGTAATCGTGACAATACTTTGCGTAATTCAACCACGATAACCAATTATAATACAAAATATGTATTTTTAATATGAATCTGTCAATATATAATATTATAATTAGCTTCGGGGCACAAAAGTCGATACTAAAAATAATAAATGTACGATTGTACAATTCATTATTAATAAGAGTGAATAATCGCAGTTTGGCGTTACTAATGTAACAAAATAGTTTGAAATTATGAAATAACGATTCGAGTATTTACCGTTCGTTTATTAGATTGAATTCTTTTGATTTATTGCTGTTTCGATGTTTCACGTTTATGCTATATATTTACTATCTGAAAGTGTTTGAAGTGGTTTCGGTTTATAGCACTATATATATATATATATATATATATATATATATATATATATATATATATATATATATATATATATATTATTGTATATTATTATTGGCATTTACAGAACTGTAGAAATATATAATTTATGATTAATCTTCTTTAGTAATCTAACAAATATGTGGTTTTCGCTAAATTCTGGAGCGATTGGGCAAATTATTTTTCACCATCTTAAATTCAATATAAATTTAACATATTTTTTTTTATATCACCATCACTTTTATGATTTTAGAAGAATAATATTTCAGATGTAGTTCTTTGATGAATATTATACAACGAATAAAAGAACAAAGAACATAATTTTTTACTTCTCTTTGTACTGTTTCAACTGTTAATTCTTTCATTAGTTCTTTTTATATTATGCGCTTTCCAATTACACTAGAGGTTACTACCACCCTTTTAAATCGCTTAACGACCCTTGGTTTGTGAGTACGACCCACTTTAAGAACCATTGGGCCACGTATTCGAAAGATTTTAGAGGATAGCTGGATATATCTAATGTTTAAAACATAGTTTCCAGTTCGACATTATAAATATCAGTTTAAAATATAATTTTTAATACATTTGAAATAGATTTACAATAATCTAAACGAACTTTTTTTTAAATTGTATTCATTTTTTAATATTTCCTTGATATAAATAATAGATATTTTTTCAAATCTACAAGTATATAATTAATGTTAATATGATTCAATATTATATTTATAACATTATCAAAAAATATTCACAAGTTATGGAGATCATTCATTACCTTTAAAAATATGGAAATGAACAGATAAAATCCATAACAAAATTAGATAAGAACTATACAAAAGCAGATGAATTTATATTAGAATTATCATGGATTTCAACTGAAAATTGTGAATAATAACATATATATTATAATCATCATAAGAATAGATCAAAACTACATAGCTGTTATGACGATTTTTCTTTACATAATGCGGTGAAACACCGAAATCGGAAAATCACAATAGTCGAACGCGTATAAAGAGCGCATTATACAAAATGCCCGAGTAACATACATACTATACTCGGGTTACAAACAGATAAAGACGTATGTCTGACTTGAAAACGTCGTTATGAATACGTATCGTCGTCGAACAATGAACACAAATGTTGGCAACACAATGGGCGTTGGCATGATGCAATTTGGAATCTCGCTAGATGCCCGCTTTTGTGCGGAATCGTAAAAGCTTCGCGTTGGCCTTTTCTACGTTTTGCGAAACTTTTTCCAATTGGAAAACCTCGCGAGAAAGTTGCGCACACGAAAAAAGTTACGCTTCGTTACGTTACGTAGTTGCATTTTAAAAACGTTGACGAAAAAAAAACGCGATAGTTAAAAAAAACTGCCGTACCCTTTCTCTGTTTTTTTACAGCGTTTTAATCATCGAGCTTTTATTTTATTTTATTTTTTGTGTGTGCGTGTTTTTTTTTGTTTTTTTTTTGGTAAAAATTGGCGCTTTTCAACTTTGTCTGACAAAGTCTCTGTAGTAGTTTAATTTGCATAACTGTTAATGGCGTGCATGCGTAGCGTCCGTAATTTGTCGAGCGAAATGCTGTATAAACTGCTGTTAACGAGATTAAGTTTAACGTCAATATATATATATATATATATATATATATATATATATATATATATATATATATATATTTATAAATGTATGAAAATATAATTATAATATGTAAAGCGAAGCGTGTATAAAAGACATATTTATATTATATATATTTAAAAAAATAATAATAATGACGTAATAATCCATTCAAATGTTTTAGTCCTCTTAGTATGAACTTTAAGATTGTAATGAAAAATATGAAAAAAATATGAAACGGTTTTTTTTAATTTCATCTGCAATATCTATAAATAATTAATTTCATCTGCGATATATTAGGTAATTTGTATTGAAAACTTTAAATTATTACTTTATAACATTGTATAGATCGATGTCATCAGAATATTAGCTTATATTGTATTGTTTTTAAGTTATGAATATCGTTTTAAAATATATTTTGTGATGATAGCTGACTGTCAACAATTTAAATATAAATGAATGGTTGATTATTTTTAGCTATATATTTTAAGATTTTATAATTGTATTAATAAATTCGATTTTCTAATAATTTTGAGAGAAATTATAGACTACCATAACATGTTACACGATTAGAAAATATTTTTTTAAATTAATGTTATATTTCAAATTTAATATATAGTGAGGATTACTATATAGAAAAAAATAAGTATAATATATTCGAAAAGTGCTAAGAATTTTGTGATTTCATTCAATACTAATTACTTTTGTATACGTTCTGATGTCTTAATGTAGTTTTAATTGCAGTAACGTCTTTTAAATTCTAAATAGAGATATTTAGTTTGATAATTATTTTGTTATGCTACTCTGGAATACCAATTAGTGTAGTGAATTTTGAAACTTTATTTAAATAATTATATTTTATAAAATATATGAATTGTTCAATTTATTTATTTTTGTACTATAATATAATATTTTCATATCTCAATTTTTTTGTCATTTAAAATTTATCACTCTCAGCATAATTTTAATGAATAAATTTAACAAATAGTACATTAGCATTCAATACTTACACAACCAGATGCTTTCGTACCTTAATAACAATCGACAAACCATTTTCTATGAGAAAATTTATGTACTAAGATCCATTTATCACTGATAGGCAACGTTCGAGTCCGAATCGTTTAATAATATCTGCAAACGACATCGATTTATAACCGTCGTATTGTGTGTATATTTCTTTCGTTAATGTACGTGGAAAACTTTTTCAGACAAAAATAATAATTCAGAAATGTACGGAAAACTATAGAAAGTCACGTTGCCAGACGATTTTACGAGACGATCGATCTTTTTAATATATTTTTTCTCACATGAAATAAGATTATATGTTAGTGTTATATTGAAAATAATAAAAACATATATTTATGAAACGAATTAATTAGACGGAAATTTGAACACTTTGGAAAAATACTATAGGCGATCATTTGAGAAGCGTTAACCTGTAGTATTCGTCGTTTAAAAGCAAGAGGTATTGGTTTAACCGTTATATGACTGCGTGATCTAAAAATATGTATATTTTTTATATTGTTATTTTTCTAACGTAACACATTACCATACTATGTCGCAAGTTTTATTATAGTTTTTTTTCATCTAACTTTTTTTTTGTGAATTTTACTCCAAAAACTGTCTTCTATTCTTATATATTTAAACAACTGCGTCGTTTGTTGATCGAATGTGTAATTATTCTTGTTTCACTGTGTCGAATTTAGGCCACTCTTTTTGGTAATGATCATTGAATTTGTATGTTTATTGTATTCAGTAAACGTATGTACAATTAACGGTACACTTGTACGTTTTATTGAACGTACATTGCGTGTATAGTTTGTCGATATTCAAAGCGGTGTCGCATTTTTCTCGGAAAATTGTGTTAACAGTTATATGGTTTTTAATCTGTGATTCTTATTTCACGATTAAGAATTTTTTTTATTTTTGAAAATTTACAAAATTATTTGATTTAAAAATTTTGTGTAGTCAAAAATTTTAAACAACATAAAACGACTAAAAGATATAATATTTCATATTTGATTTTATACTAAGTTTGAAATATAATGTCTTAATTTTTTTGCTCGATAGAATTTTAGTTTTAATTATTATTTTTTAATTATCGATAATTTTCATAATGATATATAAAATAAATTTTCTAATGATGTTTTGATTCAAAATATATGTTCCAAAACAACAATTTTCATATTTAACAATAATATATCCATTAGGGAATAAGAAATAACTGCGTTACACAAATAAATACAATGTTTATTGTTTTAGCAAATTGTTTGTATAATATTAGATTATATCATAATTCACTGACCTAGAAAATGAAACATTAAACAAAGCTATACCCAATACAGTTTGAATTGCTTTGTAACAGTTGATGACATTGCCATTCGAATTGTATAAGAGACTAAATGTCAACAGTCGCAATGTTAACACGATTTATTCAGTGAATTAATTGCATCATCAAGCACAATAACAATTAATGTTGTCATTTAGTCTATAACTATATAATATAGTATCAAATTTTGTAATATGAATAATGATAATAACGTTGTTTTTTTATTTACAGGCGGACGCAGCACTAAAACTAGCGATGGTATGAAGGAGCCAGGAACGCTCGACGAAGTGGTAAGTGTTTAAAAATATAAAGTATATATTTTGTTGATAAATTTCTAATTTTCAACATGAAATGATTGATAATATAATATATAAATGACGGTGACACGTACGCACACACCTGTCATGATGTTTTCGCATAGCGGTATATTTAGCTGCGGATATCGTATGGATTCCTCTGATGATGGAGCACGTCATTTTGCGGTTAAAAATATTTTCTACATCTCGATTTATATAGCTTTTTCCGACTCGTTATGTTATAACATAAATAAATAAATAAATATATATATATATATATATATATATATATATATATATAAATTTATGTCGATGAAAAAAAAACTGAATAATATTCGCGTTTATAAAACGTGAATGTGGAATTCGTGCAATTCGCGGTTTTCAACCGTATAAGACGATACGTATTTTAAACTGCGGATACGATTGGAAATGTAGTCTGGAAAATTGGAGTTTTCTCGGGAGTTATCTCGTCGGAAAATTGGCTTGCCAATATGTTAGCGACGTCGATTCGGCTGGGTTACAATTGAGGGGCGATACACCCTATTACTTATTGTTGCTCGTATATATATAATATAAATGTAAAAATAGATTTTTTTTCTGAAAATATTCTATAATAAAACGTTTTAAAACAATTTTTTTAGCAAAATAAAAACATTAATGAAAGTCATTTTTTATATGTTATATAATATTTTTTTATATAGCTAAAATAGTTAAAAATATAGATTTAATTAATTACGTATATCAATTTAATAGTTCGTATTGAGACACAATTTTTATTATTATATTATATTACTTGACACCTTTGTTGGTTTTGCGGTTAAGTCCATTTACCTATATTGATTTGAGTAAGCCGCGAATATTCGAACTCGTATTATTGATTAAATATTATATAATTGATATGTATATAAGACGAATTAAATAAAATATAATAACCATATATATATATATATATATATATAATAACCGGTATGTGGAACAGATTTTTAATATTTCATAATATAAACATTAAAATTTAATAAAACATTTCTAAAATGATTTCCAAACATCCGTCACACTTCTCAAAGTATTTCATCACAATTAAAAGCACCTGTTTATCTGGATCAAGAACCTCGCGGGTGCAGAATAACTAATTTGACCGTGGCTGTGACTCATTTTTCCTACAGATCGCCGATATATATACCCTTTGTGCTTTCACCGCCTCGTATATATGTATACAATATAAACGAATATATCGAACATACAGGTATTATATATGTATATAAATATAAATATACATATATGTGTAGTTAGTGTATAAGAAGTAACAACCGGTTTGTTGTAAGTATGCACTTGATTTTTTCAGGTCGGGTCAGACACCAGTAACCTAAAGATGACAAAACCGGTTCCCTCATCTTGCACTCAAAATACCGAATCGCCTTCTATTTAATATCCGATATTACGTTATCGTGTCCATATACATACCACGTATCCACATATTTGAGAAGTTTATATATCGTTCCTCAATGATCCGTTTACGTTCATTGATCGTAATTTTTCCATATAATTATGGTTGTTTTTTTTTCAAGAATGTTCAAGTCAAATTAGTTAATGGATGTTTTATGCATATTTTACATTGAAATGTATATTATTTATACACGGATTCGTTTGGTTATTATATAATATATTATTAATTGGTTGTGAGTTGCTAGAAGGAAGATGAAGCGATATATTGATTTTTTCAATCATAAATATTTGAAGATCATTGAGATGTGTTGTTTATAAAAATGACCGATTTAATTTAAATTAATTAAGAGCTATGATAATTGAACAATAACGGATGGCCATGAATTATTTTTCTAGGAAATTAAACGTGAAAATAGTTAATCGTTTTAATGGTTTCCTTTATGGGTTCATTTTAAAAGACGTTTCCTTTTAATATATTAATAGTTTTATAAAAGCGCGTGTGAAACTCTCGCCGGAGTTGATGGAAAATTCTCACTCTTTGATTAATTAACGAAAGTGAAGAATTACTTCTAATCTTGCGGGAACGTCAGTCGAATTTTAAACTATCTAATAAAAATATAACAGATAAATCAACATAGCAATGGATAAAATGTACGTTGCTTTTTTATTTTTTATCTGTTTAATTTTCTGAATTTTTCAATTATTTTTCACTTATCGATATCATTAAATATTTGGGTTGCGAAGAATTTTTTAGCTTAAAAATAATGTGCTATATAGATATCCACAATTAATATAAATTACAAATAATTCTAGATGTGAATTTTTAGAAATCGGTAGGTGTTATAATTCTAAATTAAAATTGAGAATAATATGTGTGAATTCAAGGTTAGCTTTTTGACGATTGCGGTAAATGAATGATGATTATAGAGATTTCAAATGTAATAAAAAAATTGTGGAGGTTGCGACGCGGAAGACAATGAGTTTCAGTCACGATTGTGCGATATAATAATAGCCATTAGTAATTTTAAAATAAATTAAATTTGCATTGAAATAAATACTGAATGAATGAAAAATGCGGTTTTCTGATTTATCGCTTTTGAACGTTTGAATATATGCCGAGTAAGCCTTCTGTTAATTTGAATACACTTATATACTCGTATATAATTTATGAAAGTACTCTCTTTTCATTTAGGAAAGTATCAAATCGGATTTGTTATCGGTAAGTGGGAATGACGATAACACTTTCTCTAATTTATTACTAGAATAAGTCACGTCGAGGTCCGGTTTCTTCCTCCTTTCTTATTTTATAAAAAAAAATTAGTCGGTTGCCTGCTGACGTCGTTCAGAAAAGTTTCAAGTAAACCTCTTATTATCGTCTCGATTTTTAATTAAACGGATTCCTACTTAGATACGAAACACTTTTTTAAGTGTATTAAGTTTGTGTGCATTTTATATTTTTTTTTATAATCAACGTTAAAGGGTCGTCGTTTATTGTGGAAATTTATTAAAGTGTTTATTTTTAACGTTTTAAAGATTAGTTATGGTTTAAGTTTATTAAACGGCACTATATATTCAATTCGATAATCGTCACGGTAAATTCACACGTTATGAATAAAATATAGAATCATAAAAAAATTTTGAATCCTTGTAAATAAGATTTAATACCATGTCGGATGTTTTATACGATATATCAGTATATTTTCACGGTATATATTTGTTTATATATATTAAAAACACTTATATAATTACGTTTCTTGTTTTTAACATATTAATTTTATTATTGAATTTAATGAACCTTATAAATGAAATATTGTTTTTTTTAGTTGCAATTTATTTCAAATATTATTTTATAATAGATATTATAGTAATAGTTGTGAAAATGTCGCTTTTAGTAAAGTTAATAATTTCAATAACTTTGCAATCCTTACCAGCTAACTGGAATTTTAGAGTTGAATCCAAATCCAATTTATAATCTAAATGAGATTTCTGAGTGATATCGAATCGGGCCAATATCGTAAGGAATTCCAGAAAGAGAATCTCATTTTTTTTATACGTGCTTCAGCATATTTTTGAAATTTTCGATCGTTTAGATGCGCCCTTAGGGCGAACGACGTTCGGATGAACGCCCTTATATTACATTATTAGTATTGATGTCTTCCCACGAGACGTTTTTCCTCGTACGGCTTCTTATTCGATATTTTTGCACCGAAACACAAGACATATCCGCGATTCTCAAACGTTTCGAGCGTTGCACCGCGGGATTCTTGCCCGCGTTCTGAAGATTCTGAAGATTCCCGGTAATTACCGAGTCGAATTTTCGGGACATTCCCGTCGGTTTGCTGTATGCGCAATGTCTCGAGAGTCGTTTTCGTCGTCGACGAAAAATAAATGAATCCCGGGGGAGAAATGCGACCTCTTCGTAATGTGGTAGCATTAAAAAAGCATTAAGGGTCTTCAAGAGTGGTCTCCTATGAGACCTTTTTTTTCTGAAATTAAAAGAAATATATACATGAATATATATAAAAAAAGGGATATTTCTTTTTGGCTGCTGCCGTTTTGTAAATTTCCAGAAGGCAAAACTATTTACATATTTAACGAATGACCAGTTAACTGCATGCGGCTTATAATAATTTATACTCCAGAAAATTTTATGTTATGCACGAATATATATTTAAATTTTTGCAAATATTTGCCGTATATTTTCATTTTGTATTCTGATGATTAAATATTTATTTATCATATTTGTCTAAAAAAAAACCATAAATTTATATTTTGATATAATTGTAAAAATAGATATTTATATAAGGTACTATTATTTCATATTCTGTAATAAGATATGTGTTCATGATTTCATTTAAGTAATAATGTTATTCGATATTCTTTGTGATATTAAATAACCGCATTATAAGATAATTAATTTTATATTACATTTATTCATCGATAATCTAAGAGGTTTGACCTTCTAACATATTTTGATGATATCGATATTTATATATATATATATATATATATATATATATATATATATATATATATATATATATATATATATATATATATATATAAAACAACAAAAAATGTGATTATTGCCATCAATTTAAGTTCCGGAAAAAATGGTGATGTAGTGTTATGAAGTTTATTGCAATTATACTGCGTAAAAACCTATATAAATAATATAATGTCATTAATTAAATAATATAACGTTAAAGAAATAATTTTGACATTCTAAAGTGTCATTAAGTTAATTATCGTAATTACGCATCTTACACTTTTGAAAAGAGTTATTTTTTCCATATCACAATTCTTTAAATTAATTTTGACTTTTTGTTATTTTATGTATTTTTTACATATTTCTTTGTCGTTCATATTTTAATTTTTATTTTTGACACTTTGCCATACTTGAAATATATACTATGTAGAAGGTTATTTTGAAGCTGATAAGTGGTACAAGGAAAAGTGTTTATGAAATGCATTACTTCTCAGTATCTAGACTATATTTTATGTGTATATATAACATTAATATTTTCTAATATTCAGTAAATAATGATTTTTATATAAAAATAATTTATGCATTAGTAAAAAAAATAAAGGTACGGGTAGAAAAATATTTTAGAAGTCTTTCAAAATTTTAAATAAAAATGTCTACGAATCGTTTCAAATTTTTATTTTCTATATTTTTGTCGAATATGCGAAGTTGCTATGTTGAGATTTCTAATACCGTGAATCCCAATTTTTCCCTCAGATTGATTCTGGGAATTGAAGTTATACAAATATATTTCGTAACAGTATAAACAGATGGTTATCGATCGAGTCCCCGACATTAACATTCGTATATTGTCTTCCAAGAATCCAATCATCAACTGTACAACTGATCAATAATCAAACTGTTATTTTGTTATTTTTTTTTAATTGATTATTAATTTTATTCAATCACATTTTATAAGAACGAGAGCTATATCTAGTTGCGACACTCTCTCATCATACGTCGTCTTCCGAGAATCATCATCTCAAAATATCAAAACGTCGCTACGCATCGCAATTTCAGCAACATTTTAGAACCTTTGCATATATATATATATATATATATATATATATATATATATATATATATATATATATATATATATATATATATATAAGCGTCGTTTTATGTAAATCGAGTGCGTACACATATTAACACTCGCTCATATACGTACTCTATTGACCGTGCTATGCATAAATTACGACCGGAATGTAGACGGTAGCATTTTCCGCTCCCCCCCCGAAGATTAATGGCGAAACGATGGTAGCCTATTATTATTGCCGTTATTATGGTTCGAATCTTTTTTAAATAATAACACGATGCGGTGCGACTATCGCGAACATTCCCGATTTCATTCATAATTTAAATTCAACAAGTGGCGCATGTTATTAGACACGCGTTCTGTGTTTATATATCATATTATATATATATATATGTGTGTGTGTGTGTGTGTGTGTGTGTGTGTGTGTGTGTGTGTGTGTGTGTGTGTACGCTTTTTTATGAGACCCAGTTTATATGTTTATTTATTATATTATTATTTTCTTTTATGTTCAAAGGTGATATATTTTTTTTAAATAATATGATTGTTAAGAGTGATATAATGTGATGATTTCACGTTGCTTTCCACATCGAATTACTGAAGGTTTTCAATATAAAAATAATGAGAAAACATCTATAATAAAACACAGATGAAAATTTATTATATTATTAATCATTATATCAATTTTTAAAAATTGAAAATGTCCCATATCATAACGATAAATATATTTACAGTAAACTAACGGCATATCGGACTATTTACAATCTGTTCAATTAAGACACTTAATTAATTCTATTAAGTCGAATTAAGACGTAAACGAGGCAATTCTGACGATTATAAGCGACTTTCTATGTGATGATCGTTTTATTTAACGGGAATAATTGTTTAACTTCGTCTTCAATTAAGTCTTTTAATTACGTTTGTTACGTTTTATGACATATAACAGGGTTGTGAAATTTAATAACATGTAAGAGGTGTATGTGTTTTTTTTTGTTTTAATTTTAATTGATGTTTTTTTATATGTATATCGCAAAATTACAACGTTATTATTTAATATTAATATTCGTATAGTTTGAAATAATTCTTTGAGATGTAATTTTACGATGAAATATTTTCGTCATATATTTTTAAATAAAATCTAAATTATAAATTCTATTATATGCTTAAATTAAATATTGACTTTGAAGGTCTTATTTTTAATATAAATCATCGCATTTCTTTTATTATATAGTATGAATAAATATTGAAGAAGAATAAAGAACTTTTAAATATGTATGTACATATTATACAGAAATTAACAATTGTGTTGGTAGGATGTAAAGTTGATGACTACTATATGTGTTATGTATAATAATACCGTACATTAAAAATTTTAATGTAAGGAGTTTTAGATAGAAATATATTTTTTATATAGTATTTATTTTAAATCCTTTACAATCATAATTAAATTATACGCGCACGCATCCAAATAAAAGTAAATTTAAACACCACCGATGATAATTACGACGGTTTAATCCGGCTAATACCCGCATATGAATCGTTAAATATGTGTGAATGTTTTCGTTTTAGGGTCAGTGGCTTTCGACGAATGTCTTCCAAAATAATCCTCCCTGCACTGAATGCGTTGACCCAAATATCTCGTTTGATATTCATCGTTATATCGCGAGCTATAAACGGCTAAAGTTTAATATGTACTCGCGCACATTTTGCGCCTTACTTTCCGGGCGCAATGGGGAATATATATATATATATATATATATATATATATATATATATATATATATATATATATATATAATAGTTTGTAAATTGAGTCGATCTTGAAACAACCGCAAGGTTGTAAACCTGATCCGGATTCGAGACCATGACCAGGGCATTGAGCCAAGTGCGTCGCAATAGAACAATATAGCTCAATGCATCGATGCACTCGGAAATGCAACTTAATATCGAATTCATAGACACGTATTCTGTGTTTTTATTATTATTTTTATTTAAGATGCTAGGCGCTGGTTTTCTGATGCAAATCAGAACGCTCAAAAGTTATTACAAAAGCGAGCGAACGTTATTCAGTTAGTTTCAATTACGAAAATAATTTTCTTTGTTTCTATTTCTTGAATTCGAATTACGAAATTTTATGTAGATTTTTTTTAATGTACTATATTCAAATATTTACACATGAAAATTTTGCTTTTAATATTTTAAATCTAATTATTTAACTGTTGATTTTTTTTACATATTTCATATTATATTTCTGAATAATAAAAATAAGGAAATATTATATTTTTAGGTATAAATATGAAGGAAAAAATCTAAATTGAATTTTAAATTCAATTATGGTAAGTCTGTTAGTTATAGGTATTTATTTTAAGATTATATACAGCCTATAAAATACCCCTAATATATTTTTTCTTATTTTTTTTGGTAATTATTCTAAGAAAATATTGTTATAATTAAAATACTTTATATTTCGTTTTTGTTTACCTCGTATTTTAATTTGAAAAAATAAATATATTTATATATCGATTATATAAAAAAATATTTTCTGCTTAAATTGTATTAATATAAATTTAGCAAATTTATTGTTTAAACGGTAATACGAATATAAAATAAATATTTTAATATTTAAACACTCGTTTGCATCAATTTATTTCTGATTAGTTGCTCGGCTGATTCTTCGTCGTCGAAGCCACTTAAAAGGCATTGAATTATGTTCGAATGCCATTAGATTGGAAGTTTATTTTGCGAAATTTATTATTATTTTCGGAAATCGCTTCGATTTCGACGCAAAATCCCTATTTTATCCCAGTTAAGGTCACCGTTAATGAAATCTCGACCGCCGAATAATATTCAGCGTTTCAGGTGTTTTATCGGTTCGACGCACTTTTTTTATTCTATTCTTATTTTCAGACACTTTTTATTTTTAGGCTAAATTCGAATATATTTCACGGACGTGAATTTGTGTGCTAGTAAATCGAATATTTAAATTCATTGTCGGTTCTCAGTAATGAATTTCTCGGGAGCGGAAAATTTGATATAAAGCAACAAGAGCGACTACGTAGTATAAAAAAAATCGATATAATTCTTATTAATCATCGTTGTTAAATTTTTTTCATTTATATTCATAGTAAAATAATCATTAGATTTTTGGTTATACGCATCCGGTTATATCGAGTTCTATATTTGTGCTCTCGTTTGATTTATGAAGCTGAAAAATATCGTTGATGCAACTAACATTTTTTATTCGTTTCAATGATTCGCCTGAATACGATATTTAAATGAGTAATTACGTATTTTTAATTATATTTCATCATAAAGAATAAATATTTTGAATCATATTTTTATATTATTTTTATTGTATTAAGACATGTAGAGTTTATTGCTTTGTTTTTTTTACTTATATATTATTTTTATCGCTAGAATATGTTGACAATGAAGTATGACGGACATTAATAAATCCAAGCACTGTTACATGAAACGAATTACTATTTTTTGTAGTTTTACAAATGAACACTGCCTGTTACACCGTTACAATAAAGAATATATATATATAAAATATATTAGCAAAGAGCATTACTGGCATCGTGAAAATTTACTTTAACCGTACGAAAACGGACCCATTTTCTTTATGTTATATGTATATATTTTTACGAAAAAGTGTAGAGAATGATATAAATGCGAAGTCCGAATTCATAAATGTATCAGTCAATTGCTCGAAAAATGAAAAAAGGGTGGGCGGTCGTTTCCGAACCCTTTTCGTTATTTGTGAATAATGGAATTTTTCATTTGCCCACTGCCACACAGTGCCATATGATTAGACCTTTTTTTCTTGATAACTTTAGGCAACCTGTCAACCGCAGTGGAACTATCGAAAATATTACAATGCCTATATATATATATATATATATATATATATATATATATATATATATATATATATATATAAGCTAACGGTCTTCCGGTACAATCAAAATGGCAGAAATAAAACAATTTTTTATTGTGAAGGAGGAAAAAAAAGGTTTTCACCTTCATTTATATATGTTTCTTTTTGCTCAGTTTCTATTATATATTATGAAAAATGCATAATATTATTGAATCACAAAACATTTTTTCTATTTTTTGATTAATATTTTTACTTTCATTTATTATAAACGATCATATACTTATATTATAATAATACAAATGTTGTTGATGGCGGAATAATATATAAATTTTGATATTTTTACTTTATTTGTGAGATGTGTTATTTTGCAAAAAACTGTTGATTAATTATATTTTATTTCCATATTAATTTAGTATATTTGTAGATGGATAATGGATTGTAATATAATTTTAGGAATTATTTATATCGTATATATAAGACACATTTCGATTTTATTAGGATTTCAAGAGAGTTCTTTCATTTAATAGATCGGGTCTTCTTTGTATATTTTTATCTCTATTGCGTTATATTTCTAGCGCAGACGAAAGATGTTGAGATGTGGAATTGGGCCGTTTTTCCTCTATTTTCCACACAATATTTCTTGATAAGAGAACAGTGGGAACATTATCGTTGACGAATGCCATTTGCTGAACGACTTGGTTCATCCGACGCCACTGGATATATATCTGACACTATTTTATTCCACGGCTATGAAACACTGGACTTCTATTTTTGTTTCTGCAAAGCATCAGTAGTCTTTGAACGACTCCACAAGTGGTATCGTGTCGTGCTCCAAACATATCAAACATACGAAAGTGGAAAAAAATAAGAATAAAATAATAAAACACGAAAACGAAACGCGAGTGGAGGGGGTGGAAAAGTGAAAATAGCGTTTTGGTGTTCGTGAAAAATTTTTGCAATTGAAATGCCCTCGATGTGCCGTGTCTTCCGGCGAAACTTTTCCGCGTGAAGAATACAATTTTCCTTTCTTTTATTTTCTTCTTTTCCTTTTTTTTACCGCTGTCGTTTTTCCGGAGAAGATTCGTATTTTTCGCGATGGCAAACACCGCGGCATCATTTACAAAGCGAATTAACCGGAAAAACACGGGAAAATCTCGCTTTTTTCCTTCTACGCCACTCGGTAAATCTCTCACTCTCCCGACTCTGAGGAGTTCTCGTTTTTCTCCATTATTCGTCGTATAACTCGTTCGAAGTTTTAACGAAAATGTTTCGTATATATGCATATTCGGCTTTGCCGAACTTTTTTTTCTAAGGTTTCTTTTATTTTTTCTTCGTTTTCCGGGTTTTCCCCACGTTTGGGATTATAATAATTCTCGCTTTTTTCGCAGAAAACTTTCGAAAAGTAATGTGGGAATACTCAAACTCTCCACCTTATATACATTAATGATGAAAAACGTGAATCGTATTATATTTGGGAGAAAAAAAACTTATTGTGATTATATATTTGTGAACAGATATAATAATACTCGTTTTATTCGATATTTCATATATTAAATAACATATATTATGTACGATACTTCTGGAAAAATATTTTTTTATAAAATAAGAATTGAAATTTCGAAAAATAATCCAATATTAAAATAAACTATCTTTGATTTATTTAAATATTTGATATAATTTTTTTTACATAACAATATATTACATTGTTTTATACATATAACAAAAATTTTGTTATATTTCGTTAAATATAAAATTATATATGTAACAACTTCAAAATATATTCATAGAGAAAAATTATGTTGTTGCAAAAGTTTTAAATCCAATTTAACTTTTTGGCATTGATTTATGGGCGATGGCAATTAATTCAATACTTTTTATACGATGTATGATTTTTTAAGTCTTCCATCGCAAAATTTATAAACACTAACTTTTTTAACCGTTTATATATTATTAACATCGCTAACATTTTTACTAATTAGCGACTCATGTAGTATCATATGTTGAAAATATTTGATATGGATAAACGCCCCTTATATTAGATCAAATGTCACATATGATGTTTTAAACACACTTCATATTTCATTTTTAATTTTAGTTTTATATACTGTTAATTATAAATTACTTTGAAACGTTAGTTTAAAACTACTGAATTAGTGTTTGATAAAATGGATGACGAATCCGGTGACGATTCGTCGTCAAGCAGCGATCGTTCAAAGTGTTCGAAGCCCAGATTACGACGGACGTTACATCCTTCTAGATACGAACAAATCATAAAGCTAAGGTCGAATGTCGAGGACGATTCGTCGACAATCGTCACCGTTTGTTCGATACAAGATTACAGAAATTCCGATGCGTTCGAAGACGACGACGTGAACGACAATTATTTAGTGTCATATCCAGAGGACGACGCTTCGTATTCAATAACCGTGGATAACGACTCTTCGATCAGAACCAGCGTATATTCGGTGAGAAGCGAAGATATTTCCATAATATCGGAGAACGACGCGAAAAATATCAAAATTGCGGATAAAATCGAGACGTCGAAGAAAATCCACGAACCGAATGGAAATGAAATCGGCGAGATGATCGAGGAAAAGTGCCATGATGAAAACGTGAATTTGGTGAACGTTCATTGCCCCTTGGTATTCTTGGATACTGGAAGAGCGGCTTCGATTCAGAGGGACCTCAAATGGTCCGGTTACAAGAAGGTAATAAAAATTTCACACGATATTTGAAACAGTTGTAAATTTGCCGAAAATTAGTGTTACGCCGTATATAATATGAGTATCTTTATCGATTCTCATACATCGTTCGTGTGCGTTCATTATTATTATTAAAAATAATATTATAATCGGATATTTATTTTTAAATATTTTTTAATATTATTTTCTTTTCACTATTTATTGCTTTTATAAATTAAAAGATAATTAAAATTATCTTTGGTCGATAGATTAAATTTTGAAACATCTGATATTTCGTATTTTTTTTGTTGTTAAAAATATAATTATACAACATGGTTTATAATATATTTTAAATATATTGATAAAATTCTGTAATTTCATATTAATTAATTCTTTAATATTAATAAAGTTAGTTTTTGTATAATCAATTTATTATACTTTATATAATTAATAATAAAAATGTAAAATCCAGATTTATATCGAAACGTTTTATTTTAGAATATTATATTTAGAAAGTTTCAAGTATAAAAAAAAATAAAAATTTTCCAAAGTTTCCACGTATTTATCTTAATCGCACATATCGATCTTTATGTTCAATTGAAATGCTTGTGAGAAACATTACAGTTAATTTAATACGTTCTTTTTTTCTACAATCTTTTTATAAACGTCGATTGTTCAATCGAGAAAACACATTGTGAACAATGTTATCGGATACATACTTTAAACAAAAAAGCAAAAAAATAATAAAAAAATAATAATACAATAATTTAATTTTAACGGTTAAAAATCGCGATTACTCGCAAAAGAAATAAAACTCGATTTAATGCGCGCGCGCATATATTAAAATCCATTATATACGTCGAAAGCGATTATTATTAAATATCGCGCGCCGATAGTTCGTTGCACGTGTGCCCTTTGCGCTTTTATCGTCTCACATAAAATATAATTAATTCGAATCCGTTGTAACGAAATAGTCCCCTTTCCTCCTTCGTACGTCGGGGGGGGGGGGGGGCGTTCGTTTTAAAACGGATTTATTATGAAGACGAATTTCGGCGACATGTATATTGGCGTCGTAAATTTTTGCCGCCGTTAACCGAAATTGACGTGTTTCAGCTTCAGCACGCGCGCCAGATGCTAACTTTTTCAGCAATATTGGCGTAAAGTTCTGCGCTTGTTTTTGTGGAGTCGCGCGTACGATTCGTATGCATTTTATTACCGCGGTCCGATCAGAAAGTTCGTGCAAGATTTTTATTAAAAAAAAAATGTTTCAATATTATATAATACAATATATTGTCGTTTAAGTTTATAGTTTTGAAATGCTTTAAGACTATCTTTTTTTTGAATTAGATGATATTGAGTTGTTGATTTATATTTACCTTTAAATATTTTTTTTTTATATAGAAGAATGTTTTTCATAGTTACGAACTTTTTCCTTAGAGGAAAATTTCAAGAGATTTAAATTAAAAAATAAATAAATATGGGTGTATTAGTTATTATTAAAGTTCTCACTGAATAAGAATTACTTCAGCTTGATATTTTCCTTATACATATTTTGTTGTTCAGTTAAATTGTAGACGTTGGTTTCATAGTTTTTTTATTTGTTTTGTCTTTTTTTCGACCTTTATAAAGGAATTGGTAAAACTAAGTAATATCTTATTATAATATATTATTAGAAGTAATCTTCATCAGTCCATAAAGTTGACAAGAACTCTTTTTATAAATAATTTAATGACGAATATTCATTAATAATTTGTCCCGCTTTGTCCATATTTAATTCGCAATAGTGACAAGTTGAAATATTGAATAAATATTTTATTATATCATAATAAATCTTCATTAAGGTTAATTTTATTTCTTACAAATTTAAAGGACATAAAAATCGAACTTCGTTTTAAATCGTATTTTCAAGAATTACATATTTTGTGCACTTGTATCATTTTATTTTGAACGTTATTCCCGTTCGTGCATACATATTTATGTGAAAATTTTAAACAAGGTCGACACAACACATCTGAACCTATCAGTGGCGTACGTGAAAATCTCGTTTCGTATGCGAATTTCGTCCCGATTTGCGTTTCATTCGTTCTAACGGAATTTAATTTAAAAGTAATAAATGTTTTTTCTAATTTATTTTATTTGGCCACCATGTTATGTGTGAAATCAGCTTTTTTTACGGATTCATACGATATAAATGTTATCGATAATCTGTATGTGTGAAAAATGGTTGCTCGAAATTGTATCATTATTTACTATTCATTTTTTTTTGTTATGTATATTTATTTTTTTCTTAAGAATGATTTCATTACATCTATAAAGTGTGTATGTGTGTGTGTGTCTGTGTATTTTTTGTAATATTTTGAAACTGAATTCAATTTTATTAATCAAATATTGGTAAATTTCTGAAATGTGCAATATCTGCATACAATTTGAATATTTATGTGGATTTAATATTAAATTATAATAAATTTTAATATAAATCATTTTATTTTATTGATTGTAATCAGTATTCATTGCATAAATTAGTTTTGAATATTTTTTTTATTTTCTCATACATTATTAATTATGTAAAAAAATGTTATTCATTCTATAATAATAACGTATTTTTTTAATATTGATATTATTAATATAATCGGTATTGTCTTTTATCAAGTTATATAGTTATTGAAATTAATGGATGAATTGTTTTCACATGCCATTAGTAAATCTGACATATAACGTTTTCATCTTTTCAATACGAGAAAAAAGGTTTATGGAGAATTTTTCTTTTTTCATCTTGTATTTACTGAAAAACGATAAAATTTGCGTCCCATATTCGGATTTATAGAGCGCATACACGCTTTTTGACGTTACACAATAGCTTTGTCATATATTTTTTTCTCGGGCGTTGTTCTATTTTATTTATTTTCTTGTCGTTTTCTTTTTTATAAATCGGCGCACTTGTTTAAATATTTTCGCGTGTTTCCCCTTTTTGTATATATATTTTTGCGCCCCTCAAAAAAGAAATGGGAGAAAAAAAATCAAACATATTTTTGTTTTAAACGTTCCGATATTTTTTCATGCGCGATGTTCGCAAAAGCGATTGCCTTTTATATATCATCCGTAAAAAAACGAATCTGTACTAATAGAATGTGTTTTTTCAGGCAAATATATAAGTATATATATTTTATTTGACGTACATTTTTCATACGCATGCTGGAATTTAAAGCGTTTATTTTGGAACGAAAATGTGATTTTCTTAGAATGAATGCTGAGCGGTGTTTATAATATATTTTCATTTTGATTCGTAGACGCGTAATTGGAATTTACGTCTTATGACCATTTTGAAATTTAATTATTGTCACGCTTTTTATAGTCTATTTTGTATTTACAATTTGTATAAATTTGTTTATAATGTAAATTTATATGACAAAAAGATAACTTATTATGTAATTCTTTCAAAATTAACATATTTCTGACAATCTTAAATAATTTATGTTTAATAAAATAATATCTATAATAATATTTTTAAAGTTAAACTATTAACTATTAAACTATTCTGAAGATGTGAAATATTAAAGATTTTTATAAAAAACTTTTTCTCTAAATTTCACTTTTGTAATTATATAATTCATATTTAAAATGTATTTTTAGTAAATATTATTATTACTCAAGGATTTTATTTGAAATATAAAGAGAAAAGTTTTAGACATATTTATAATTTTCATTAAAAATCATGCCTCTTTAAATATTTATATATTGTTGTCGTGTTTAAGTAGGGTTACTTGACCAAAAAAAAGTATACAGAGAAAAGATACATCTATATTTATTTATTAATTTTGAAATCCATAGTAATTAAAATTTTATATAAAGTTCAGGATTTAGTTAATTGATACTCTTGAAAAAAAATTGTATTATAAAATAATAAACGTGTTTATAAATATTATATTATTTCAATATTAAATCGGTATATATTTCCGTAATCAAATCGCTCGAAAATTATACACAAATAACCGTAGGTTCATTAAAAAAAATCAATTTGAAACGAAATTTTAAAGCCGCCCTAAGAGTTTTCTTTTCGCTCGGTTGAACTTCGGCCGCCGACGAGAGGGTTAATTGAATGAAACGGGAGACAATTAGAAAAATTTAACTCGCCGAACGTCGAGAGTAAGGAAACTTTTTCTTTTGAAGACTCCGAAAAACGAGGTGGAAAGTGGAATGAAGAAGACGAACGCGCTTTGAATTTTTAAGCGTTAAACTTCGTAATTTTTCTCTTCGAAAAGTACGATCCGTCAAATGGCTGCCTTTGCGCGCTCGGCCCTTTAATTAAAATCGAGATTATCGTTTAATAAGTGGAAAAGTCGAAATCGAAAAGTCGCGCGAGGGCGGTTCGAATCTTTGTTTTTCGCGGCGCGCTTTTCTCGCCAATCTCTCTCTTTTTTTTCCCCCTATCTGTACATTTTTTCATTTTTATTTTGTCTTTTCTTTTTATTCTCTCTCCCTCTTTCTCGAGTAGTTTTTTATGGAAGAAAATTGGCTCCGGAGTCTTTTTTTCGAATTCTCATAATCCGATTTAAAGTTGAGCCTTTGCTATTGTTTCGTTTCTTTTCGTTTTTTTTTATCGAATTATGGCGCTCTTTTTTATATTTGTATTATGGTATGCAATCGAGTTTTCTTTTCTTAATTTTATGATTTTAGAATTATTTCGGTATAATTTCGTATATAAAATTTGAAAAAGTAAACAGAGCACTCAACGAATTGAATTTTTAGGAATTTTATTTTATTTTTGAATCGGTTTTTAACAAGAACGAGGTATCAGATGATTACGTATAATAAAAATTTATGGACTGTTAATTTTGAAAGTGGCTTGATTCCAAACAATTTCTATATATTTTAAAATATAATATATATGTTTTATAGACTAAATAATATCATTTATTATGATGAGTTACTAGTATTTTACATTTCTGTACTTAAAGAAAATACAAGAATTTTCAAAACATATTGCTTAACAAAACTAACAAATATAGTATAATAATCAAAAGAGGAATATTAAAGAACACATGTATATTATTTATATAATCAATTATATACAATTATGTATGTTTTTAAATTTCTATAAAGATGAATTGAAATGTCAAAAATTTAAAAATTGATTTCAAGATTAACGGTTTAAATAATGTACTATTTTGACTTTTCTCATTCATAACATTTTAATATATGATTTACGGAAGAAACTATTAACATACAGATATATTTAAGTATTCTTGGCACTATTTTATATTTAGTCATTTACTATGGTATATAAAAAATATACTCATTTTTAGAATTAATTAGAATGTGTTTCAATATATTTTATAAAAGCATGTTTTTGATAATGTCTGTTTATATTGTTTCGACGAATGACGGATTATAAATTAACAAATATTTATTTAATATTACGATTTTTTTTTTGATTAATTATAAAGTAATTTCATACATTTAAAATATTGGAGATTATATATTTTTTCAACTTTGACACATCTGTATTTAAATTGTGTCTGTTAAATATTATGAATATCATTACGAAAATAGAAAATAGAACGGAAACAACGAAATGGTTCAAGGTAAATAGCGTAAATGGCCGCGGTTACTATTCGCCGTTTTTGATTTTCGCCCGTGAAAATAAATTGCTTTCGTATTATTTTTTTTCCTTTTCGCATTAACCATTCGTTTATTTTTGTTTATATAACTTTGCGGGGAAAAAATCCGATTAAGACTGATTTAATCTGTGAATCAACGTGTAGGATTTGACTTGCCTGCTGAAAATATATATTTTCATATATTCTAATATTAGACATCGATTTTTATTTTTGACGTTTATTTGAAAACGAGTAAATAAATTTCGTTTAGCAAGTTTTGTGCTTGTTTTAATACATTTTAAAGATCACGAATTAAAAACATAATTATATTATTTAATTAACGTAATAATTATTTGTCAAAATTGTTAATGATTTTTGAGTTTTCATACATTAATTTTTTTTATTAAAATATTATTTATGGGAAAAAATCGATATTTTTATGTATTAAAATATAGCGATACATTAAATCCTTCGGTAAGAAATAATTATGAATGTTAAAAAGTAAAAACAAATTGACCTCATTAAAAATTAAATCAGAGTTATAAAATTTGAAATAAACCTCGACTTTAAAAAGGTTTATCGTGTCGTTATTTTTTTTTATTTTAGAGCCAAATATCTTGCATAAATTTTGAATGAATTTCACATATATGTACAATATGATTCATTAAAAATGTATAAATTATCCGGGTCCTTTTTATATTATCTAAAAAGTCATCTTTTGAGAAAAGTTTGAAAACCGTCGAATTTCCGGGAAAATGAAAACGAAATAGGATGTGCGACAAGAAGAGTGTCACGAATAAAAAAAAAATGGAACGAGTCATCGGGGGAGGGGGGGGGTTGTTGTACGGTGCGAAAGGGCGCGAACCACGCTACTAGAAAAAGGGATGCGGCGCGAAAGAGGAGAGTGGCGCAATAAGGGGATGGAGGCGTGCGAGTCGACGAGCATTTTTATTATGAAAAGCTCTTTGTCTGGCGGTTGTCACGCTTTTCCGAAGATCATTCTTTTTGGCTCGCTCGGTTTTCGGATGAGTGTTGTTAACGCGGCAATAAACAGAGTGAGGTCCTCAAACGGTCCTCCCCACAATGAAATGGAGTCCGGACTCCGGTGGACGTTCATTAATCAACTCATTGTCGCAAACTAAAGCGGTTGTAACCGGTGTGGAAATGTCGCCTTTTTTATTTTTATTTTTTTTTTGCTTTTTCGCTATTTTCTACCGCTTTTATTTATTTATTTTTTCTTATTTTCATCAGAAACCGATGAAAATTTACAGTAAACTTCATAACGACGATCATTTGCATAGTAATGTCACCTGAGACGACGTCCGTTCGATGTTTTCACCGTTTTTTTATGATTCTGTGCTTATTTCGCTGTTTTTTTATATCTCGTTATCGACGGAAATATTGTTTGTTTTTGAGGTTTTCTATTGTTTTCTCTTAGTTTTTAATCGAAAAAATCCGATATTTCTTCTAACGAAATTTCTTTGTTTTTCACTCATTACTGTGTTTTATTACTACAAATATATAAAAAAAATATATTAAGTTTTTAAATATTTTATAAATATAAATAAAATCGTTTTTTTTAAATAACAAGTATATTTTTATAATTAGATTATTTTTTTTATATGTCAACTATTGTGATAATTGATAGATAGAAATGTATTACTTTTCTTATAATACTCGTTTATATACTTGTCTAGTGAACATTTCTTCTTTCATATTATATGTATAATACACGAAAAATATTTTATTTTATAAACTATTATTTTCTCATATAAAACATTTTATGAATACGAATTACAATATGAAATGGAGTTATCTATCATGGAAATATGCGCTTCAATCAATTTTCATTTTACAGTATAATTTATACTACATCGTACACATTTTAAAGATATGTATATTGGAAAATTTTTCAGTTATAAAAGCCGCGGAAAATGATTATATAGTGAATGAAATTTTTATGAGAGTTGCATTGAAATATTTTATAATAAAAACGAAAAAGGTATGGCTGAAAAATATTGACCGAAAAAATAAAAACATAAAATTGACAATACAAATTTCATATCGATATTGAAATTTTATATGATTTATACAACGAATAAAATTTTAGTTTATTTTTTTAAAAATACGTATGTGCCTTAAATGTTAATAATTTATTGTAAGTTGAAAGATTTCAGATATATTTTTATCTTTGCTATTTATGTTATAGTGTTGTGTATGGTTTATATTAAAATTGTAATATCGAAAGGGATAAAATATATCTACCATCAATTATTGTACTTAAAACAGCGGGTGTATACCCAGCACGATGTCAAAAGTGTTTCCATTATGGCTAGCTTTAATATTTATAGTATATCTTATATTGCTTGATTTTCATTATTTATTTTATTCGCATTACATGATAATAATTTATGTTTTTTTTATTCTTGTTTCAGGTGAGTCAAGTTTTCGATATTTTAATTACATCTTTAGTAAGTATTATGGATATTTTTTTTATGTATAACAAAAAAAAAATTCATTAATATTATAGGAGTTATGATAAAAGTAATAAATATTTAAGAGAGCGAATTTAATATTTTAAGATATTATTTTATCATATATCTTTCATTGTTTGAGTTACTGTCTGAATTTACGTTTCATTTTTTCGCTTTGCTTTTAAAACAGTTTTTTTTTATAATGCCTAGTTGTTCGGGGAGAAATAATAAATCTATCACATTTTTTCCACCAAGGAGAAATATTTTACTTCCAAGTTTTGTTCTTTAGATACATTTATATAATAATATAATACGAGGTTTATATACTCGTATAGTATTATAACGATGAATTTAGTGTTGTGGATTAACCAAAAACTCATTGTGTATTGATGCGGTAAATCGATTTTTCCACTTTTAGACGAAGCAATTTTTCTTCCAGTCCGAATTTAATAATGGCTTACTTTTATTTACACAGCCTTTTAAATTTATCGTCGGTGAGCTTCTCGAAGACGTTCTTAGCGTTTTTCGTTCAGCATCAGGTGCTTTTCGAGACATCAGGTGTCTTTTTCGCTCGAGAAGGGAAACAATCCGATTTTCCTCGTTTTTCTTTTTGTTTGTGTGCACATTTTGCAAAATATTGTGGGATCCTATTCACGTTTCGTCCCCCCCCATTTTTTTCTGGTTATAAGCTGTTTGTGTTTTTATGTCGTTTATGGTTTATGTGTTTTTTTATCTCGAGTAATTTGTGAAATTATATATTTATATTTTATAATCTTTTTATATCGTTATCTTAAAAATTACAAGATTTCTTTGGATTAAAAATGATTTTGCATTATCTTCGGTAAATAAATATAAATGGAAACGACGTTTCAATTATTCATGGTATCGGTTAAATTTTAACTAGATTTATCGCTAACTAGTTAAATAGCAGTTCCAAATAATCCAATTATGCGCCATTTAAATGTTTAAATTAAAAATGCAACAGCTGCCTATTTCCAATTGGGTCAAGATGACGGTATTTATTTTATTGTTATTAACGGTTAACATTTGTGTATTTCCGCCATTTCGTAGGCGATTTCTTTTATCGAAATATAAGATTTTCTCTATTTACGACACGATAGGGTTTTCGAAAACGGCGCCAATATGTCGTTAGTCAAAACCGATATTTCCCATAAGAATTGCGTCATAAATGGAAAATTGCTTCCTAAACCAAAATTTGATTTTTTCCTCCTTCGTGGATATATTTTTATTAAATAAATGGTTATCGTCTTCGATATTTCCAATGAAACTATATACGCACCTGCTGCGTTTTTTGACCGTTTATCCAATGATAAAAATTCATTTTGATATTGAAAATTATATTTTAACATTAATAGATTTCTCAATATACAAATATTTGTTTTGAAAGTTTTAATCATCATAATCGATAAAATACACATTTTATTCCGAGTATTTTTATGATTATATTTTTATTTCATAATTTTCACTATTTTTAAAATTTAATGTATTCACCGTTGTGAAATGTAATATTATTTATAATTAAAAAAAATGAAGCGTTATATTTTGAAATCGAATATCTATTATGAATTTTCTTATTAAGATTGTGCAATACGAGATACTATTTATTACTATAATTCGTACATCATTTTAATAGTTTTTTTTTAATATTAATCTTTATAGTTAAATTTGATTTTAGAACAATTGCTCAAATATATTTCTAGATATAACTTTAAACAATTTTTAATATAAATTCGCGATGAATTGCACTTTTCCGAATTCGTATACGCGAATTTAAATATACGGCCGATTCATATCGGTGTTATTATTATGTAAAATTCGGATATATTTTCGAACGGCGCCCACATATTTCACACGAACACGTTTCAATGGAGAATGTATGAGCTCTGAGCCACGGAAGTAATTAACAAATCATTCGTTGCTCGACCAGTTTCATTGTTCGTCGACTCCATTAACAGGAAGCATTCTTCCTCCACATATTTTAAACTTGAACCGTCTGTGTGGAAGACCTATGAGAATTTATCTCCTAATACCGATCGACGAAGACACCTACTCGTTCCATTCTAGAAAAAGATCTGCATTTCTATTATATGTTTTAATACTTTGATTTATATTGCTAAGATGAATTCGATAAGAATTATATTGTTTGTTTCAAAATAATATGATATTATTAGCTGATAAATAGTGACTATTTAATTTTTTATGTTATTTATATATCATAGATATTTTTCTTTCTATATGAAATATTTTATTTACCTTACAAATATATTTCTATTGACATTATTATTTGTACAATATTTATACTTAAATACAATATCAGTTGATGTAGGTTTTGAATGCACTTTATACTGCTTTATAATTAACGATGCAGTATCTCAGTCTAGTTTCTAGTGTCTCGTATAAGTTTCCATTACAGCAGCTTGTTTCTATATCATTTTAATTGAGACGAACTTTCGGCTCTTGAAATTATTCAAATTTGGAAGCGAAACCGAATATTGACGATAAAAACAAAAATTTTCAACGTTTGATAGAGAATATTGCAATAAAGTGATGTCGTTTTTTAAAAGTTTATTTTGATATGATTGCTAATAAAGTTTATTTAATATATATGTTTTTATTTGATATAAAAATATATTTTTTTTAATAAAATAAAATTTTCTAAAGCATCATAAAATCGAATATAAAAGAAAAGCGGAATTTAAACGTGCTCCCGTTTATTTTATCTACAGTATGAATTAACTTAATTTCTCAATTGAAAACCGTGTATATTTTACGATAGTGAAACCGCGAAGGTGCATTATTCTGGTTTCCGATGAAGGCAGGTCATGTTGATCAGTCGTGCCATAAGATGATACGGTTGCTGATTTTCCGTCATTAGACCGTCTCGCCTAGACGGTTCTACTTGGTACTGCTGGTAACAAAACACGTAACAAACAAAGATCAGAAGAGAGTCATAGACCTTTCGAGTGCACAACAGAACAGACCAAAAGACAAAAGGTCACATTACCTCATATGGCACGTTGTGTTTTCATTCTTCCTGTGCTGTGCACGCTCATACATCTCTGCATTACATCTATATTCAGTAAAATGTTTGTTTTCAATATAAGTCTTAATTTATTTTACACATTAACCATTTTTAATTTTAATTTGTATGTAATTGATATATCATTTATTGTATGTAGTAAATATATAATTATTTCCTATAATTTCTAATATGATATATTAACTGAACAATTTAACGTTCACTCTGTTTAAATGATTAAGTATAATAATATAATAATTTATTATTAATATATCAAACTTAATTAGTATATTATAATATTATTTAAATGACTAAGAATGACTATCATTTTGAAATATAGTTCATACCATGAAATTAATTATATATAGTGAGTTATAAATATTTTATTGATCTTTAAAAATGGTGAATGGTTAAAATTTATTGGGATATTTTCTAATATATACCATAGAAGTGAAAAGCGACGCTTTCTTTTTAATACATCTGTCCGACTTTTATATATGGGTAATATGTATTTGAATATTTTACTTATCAAATTTTTATTGTATAGTAATAGCGTTACTAAATTCAAAATTTTTCACACTTTTTCTATTTTATGTTTTTCGTTTCTAAAACATGTTTTATAGTTATTGTTAAGATATATATTATACTACTATACAATACTTTGAGTATCATACGACGTTACGCTTGTTCTGTTAAACCCTTTGTCGGTAATTCTCTATGAGTTAAATTTATGTGGTGTAGTTAAATTTAAGAGAAAATAAATAAGTATTTTCAATTTTCTATGCTCGCGGTTTGGCCTAGATACGATGAGAATTCAAATAGAATTTTTAACAATTAATCGAAACCGGGGGTTGAACGTAATGAGAATTTTAATTTAATTTTAACCGCGATTTAACGCGATAGAGTATCGGTTTCTTGACGAGGGTTTGACTATTATATTCACGATATTTCAGATTATCGTGAATATAAAAATTGTTTAGTAGTTGTGTTTTATTATAGTGCAATAATTTTATTTCAATAGATTGATTCGCATGACTTAACGTCATACTTCATTGATTGATTGCTATTTTATTTGATATGTTTCAAAACTAACCTTGCTTAATTCGTTTCTTTTTTATTTTATATTTTTATAATTCAATTTTTATAAATATGCTATATGTAATTTTTATAATTTTTTGAATTACACTGAACTCACGTAGTCCGTAATTTTTCTAGTTTTTGCGGTTTCAATTTCAATTGACTTAATTAATATTATTTAGAAAAATAAATTTTTATATTAAAATTGTAAATTCAAAATTTCAACTATATATTACAATAAAATTCTGTTATTTATTTTAAATATACATATATAAATATTAGTTTGTATTAATATTTCATTCACGCATAATATTTATACAAATATTTAAAATTCATATTTTTTTTCTCCCTTTTCATTTATATGAAACTATAACAATATTCAACGATGCATTAAATGCAACAGTTTTATGCATAACGTTATCAATTTTTCGCAAGAATGAAACATTTTTACGAGAAAAACGTTGAAAATTGAATGAAATTTTTTTAACCGATCATTTTTTTTATTCCATTTTGTTTAATATCATTGCTTTAAGCACACGTTTCATATTTTACATTTCAAATTAAATATTTTTATTTTTTAAATTAATAAACGTTATCTGGAATAAAATTGAAAGAAGCACACACTGTTTTACTTCACCTGGAGCATGCGTTATATACATATATATATATATATATATATATATATATATATTTTTTTTTATTAAAGTGAACGAGGCGGTTAATATATAATATGAAATTGAAGGAAAATTGAGAGTGACTCTTGGAGGGTTGGGGATAGGCGACTCTTGCTTTGTATGTCGTAGTTCTCAGAATGAAATGTAATTAAGCCGCGAGCTCGCTGCCACAAAGATGTCTGCAAAGTCTCGACGCCACAATGTATTCGTGGGTTTAATCAACCGGTCCCTGTTCGCTCGCTGTGCGCCCCATTCGGATTATTAGGCTTTCATTTATGCCCCTACACCCTCCGTCCCACGTGAACCTAAAACCGGGAAAGCTTTTATCGGGATATCCTGATTATCCATGCGCTTAAACTCGTCGTCCCACCGCCGGTACTACGGTTCGGGCCGTCTTTAATTGCACCGGTTATATTCGGCAGTTGTAAAGTGACAGCGATTTCGACTCTAATACGTTACATTGTTTTCGTCTGGAATCGGGATTCGGGATTCGGGACCGAGTGTCGTCATCTGACTTTCTTTGTTTCGTCAAGGACGATTGTTATGTAAGATTAAAAATAGAAATGCTCGTCTGTTTGTGAACGGCGAACTTTGTCAAATAATGGTGAAGGAAGAGCGGTTACGAATTTTGTTCGATTCTATTCACTTCGCTTTCGTAAGTATTGCTTTAAATACACTTATAATTATTTATATTGTAAATCGATTGTGTTCGGTTAAAATTTAAATGTGAATCATTAAAAGTAATTTTTATAAAATTTTTAAAATATAAATGCAACATAAAAAAGTCTTCATAATTATTAATATTAAATATTATATAAAGATTGTCTATCAATTTATATATTTTTTATAATAGATATATATAAAATAGTGTTTGTAGATTTTAAATATTATTTAAATGAATAAAATTATACTTTTCATTAAATGTTAATTAAAAATATACTCTAGATTTGAATATTTGCGGCCTATTTAGCTCACTTCTATATAAATATATTTAATCAGTGATAAAATGGTGATTTTATATACCAAAAATATATTTTATATACTCGCATAAAAGTTTGCTGTATATATATATATATATATATATATATTTGAAATTACGACAACATATCCTCGTGTTTAATTAATAGATAAGATCGTGCATATTTAACGATGGCACAAGTTAAATAACGCACTTTGGCGTGAGCACATAATCGGGTCGTTTGTTCGCGAAAAGGGTTTTTATTTTCATCGAAATATATTTTTCGCGAAGATCCCCTAATTAATCTCAGCGTGGAGTTTTTCCACTTTTCCGGTTTTATCGTCGTCAAACGCCTGTTTTGGTATTCAGTAGGTGAACGAGTCGAGCTTTTCGCACACACGCTTTTTATACGTCAATAAACCTCGGTTCTATCATCCTAGTTTAGGTTCAATGGCTCGTAAACACCCGTAAAAAGATCTCGTAATGCACGGTAAACATACCGAAAAATACGTATACGAACCGGTCGGAAGACAACGGATGCAAGTGTACGCGAGGGCATCACGGTGAAATATCTCTTTAAAACTTTTTTTACTGCCTACGTATTTGAGCTGTGATATGTTTTTATGTTTTATTCGAGATTTTAGTATTTCATTGCATTTTATATACAACTATAATACAATTTCAAAAAATATTTTATATTATATATAATAATATTTAGAGAAATATAATTATATATATATATATATATATATATATATATATATATATATATATATATATATATATATGTATATATATATAAATGTGTTGATATTAATATTTATTATTTATAATTTAATATTTTCTTATAAAATAGTTGTTTCATAAATATTTAAAGTTGAATTAGACGTTATACGATTAAGAAAATAAAATTCAGAGTACAAAATGATATTTTTATATATATGAAAAAGCGAAGGGATAAATTTATTATAATGTTATTTATTTAGGAAGACAATATGTACTAGTATCATAATTTTTTAAATATTGCATTTAAAAAAATGTTTTTTAAATATTGCATTTAAAAAGTTGACTATTTTTAAAATTTATTTAATATTATATATAATGATATTATGAAAATATCTTCTAATCAAGATAAAATCAGTTTGAATTGAGTTTATTATGCACGTTATATTTATTTCATTAAAAATTGAAAAAAAATGCGGATATACAGAACCATTTAACAGAATATATTTTTACACGGATACGTATATTAATAGTATATACTTCGAGTGTGTTGGCTTATCTGAAAAATATATAATGTACATATGAACCTTTTGGAGTTTGACCGCTTGGCGCGTACATTGTTTGTCGGAAAAAGCGCTGAAAGGAAACTTTTTCATTTAATTTTTTACGATCTATACAGCTAGTATTTTTTTAAAATTATTATTATTATTATTTTCCGTTATAATATAATGCGTCCATTTATTTATCCTTTTGTTTCAATATTTCAGTTAATGTTTTCATTAACGATGCGTAAATTTATTATTGTTTGTTTCGTCCGAAATTGCCGCCCGTATTATTTTAATCTCCGGCATTAAAAATAATTGAAGTGAATAAGTTGAAATAATTTATATATATATTTTCTCGACGTGTTTTTTTTGTGAATTTATAATTGCGCAAAATATTTATGTCGATTTTTTATACATAATAATATTATCGTCACAGAAAAAAAAATATATCGTAAACGAGACCAGATTTCATTTACTTTTTCAATTCTACGTAAATAATTTAAACGACAAACAAATAATATTTTAAAATTAAAGAATTGCTTAAAACTTTAATATTTTTTTAATTGAATTGTCCTTTGTAAATATATTTTATTTTGATATAATTTATTTTACGTGAAGCTTTTGACTCATATTTCGTACGTTGATTAAATCATGTAAATTTTTTGTAAAATTTTTACATTCATATTTAATATATAACACATATATGTACGCGTATATTTGATTGTTATATATTAAAATATACATACAATATATTACAAAGCGTTTGTTTCCTGTTACAGTATGAACGTGTTATTTTAAATTCAAAAATATACATTCTTTCTACCTTGCAGTTTTCCACAGAAGCTTTGTCGTATTCGTGTCAAGATCTTCTTTTTCCAACACTTTTTTTTTCTATTTTCATTGTAGTTTTATTTGAAATAAAAAGAAATCTACATCCTTTGTGCATAAACCATACGTGAAAAAGTTGTATATATTCACGGCTGAAAAATATTAACAATTGATTTATTCACTGCGATGTTTTAATTCCGTAAGATGTATTTTAATTAATACGCTAAAGTATGGAATGAGTGAAGCGCTTAAATAATTTAGAAATTGTAAAGTTATTTTCTTAATTAAATTAATCTTTAAGATATTTAAACTTTGATTAAAATACAACATGTTTTTAAATATACAATGTTAATTATTCTATAACTTTTATTGTAAATTTAAGATACATTATACTATTAAAGTAAAACCTATGTAATATGATGTGGAATTTTGTGTCGATTTGATATTTTTGATGATATAACATTAAAAATTTTATTTTTTTATTTTTTGATGAGCCTTTTTATTATATTTTTAAGTTATGACATTTTCATTTAACCATACATTTGCTGTAAATTATATATTTTAGTTAGTCTGACATTGGAGTTGAATTTTCTAAAAATCATCACCCTTCCTTATTCTGTGTTATATATCTTTTTATAATAAGAAGATGTATAATACTATTTTTGTGAATAGTTATTTAAAATTTTTCATCACGTTTAATAGTATTAATTCAAAAAAATAACGTATAATACTTTCGTGGAAACTAAGATTGGCAAAGTTTAATTTTTATGTCGACTTTATTTCTCGAGCTTCTAATAGGCTTTTGAGATTAATACCGAGCTTCTCGGATTTTCTTGGGCATTGCTGCAGCAGTAGGAGACGTTTTCTACCGAACATCATCCTCTTCTCATTAGCGTCCTTCGTCGTTGTCGTCTTCGTCTTTGCCATACAAAAACGCCTTCTAATTTACACAAGTCACAGAGCGAACGGGATGAATAGATCGGGGAAAACGGGACATGGGACGAGGGAGCGAACGGGAGCGGTTTCCTCGAAAGCCTTCGGTGAACGGGAAAATATCCGGTGTCCGGGTAAATCGGTCCTCTCTTCTTAATTGGGTGCTTGGAGAAATAGACTGTTTGTCCTTTGAACCGCTTTAGATATTTACGAACATATGTACTTTTATATATAACTATGTGTATAAGCGGTACAAACTGTGACTCGTTCTTAAGTCGGATTTGGTTCAGATTTTGGAATTTAACTTAATTCCTCATTTGTGCTTGTATTTTTTGTGTGTCGTTTTTCTACTCTATTTTACTTTTTTTTTTTTGCAAATTTGACTTTGACTTGTTGCTTATGTCGATACGGTCATGCTTATATTTTTTTTCCGACAAATGTTTTCCTATTGACATACTTTGACTCATACGAGATTATCGTTCTATTAGTTATATACAACTATTTTTTTGTATATAAAAATATTTATTACTAGATATAGCTTTAAAAGATCATCGAAAATAGATTTTTTTTCTCGATTATCGTGTTATTTTCTTTTAAGATTTAATATAAAGTGAATGTCTTAAAAATTATTAATTATTGAGAAAACATTAATAATAATTATTAATGTTTATTCGTCTATATTTTTACACATAAAATAAATTAATTATATTATATAGTTATCATTATACTGAAATAAATATTAATAATAATAATAGCAATATTTCCACTCGACATGATTGAAATCTACAAAACAAGATGAACTAATTAGATCACCTAACATTATACAGACAATCTTGGTATTATAAACAATACATATTATATATAATACATACTAGTAATACATGCACATTGGACTTTTAGCTTTTTGCTCATTTCGCTAATAGTACAAACATATTATTTTGAAAGTTATAACGTGCTTTTTGTTGATGTCGTCGTCGTGTTAAATATCGTGGAAAATTAATGTTTTCATTTTCCTCATCATTTATCTAATGTTGAATACAGTACATATTTTTTCTTCGTATTTATTTATTTTTAATTTGTATCGTTTATATAATTTTTATTCTTTCGTAATAACGGTTATTAAATAATATGTATATCATTTTGATTAAAATGGCTCACGAATTTTTCGATGTCTTTCTAAGGGTGTATGCGGGGGTTTTGTGAAATGATACGACCTTGAATATGTTCTTGATTTATTTTAAAAAGAATTTGATATCGCAAAACGAAACACCCCAAAGGGGCTTTGCGAAAATAATGTGATAAAAAGGGGTTGAATCGTGAAAAAGGTTCTTAAAATAACTTTATAGATTAAATGGAATAAATTCGCTTTTATTATATTGAATATTATTAGTATTATATATATATAATATTATATATTTTGATTATTATTATTTTTAGCATAAAAATATTTTTAAATAGATTGCACATTGTTTTCATATAATATTGCCTGAAGTGGAAATAATAAATTTCAATTTGCCATTTTGTTGTGTATATTTTTGTAGTATTGATTTAACTGACCTTACTGATATTATTTACGACACGATTTTTTATTAGATTGTGTATGCATCGTTTAAAAAACTTCAATATTTAATTTTATATTTATAGAATTAGTAATGTTGCCATACATTATTAACGATTAAAATATCGCGAAATATTTTTATGGCATTGTTTGAATATTTTTCTTATTACCGAAGTATGTCTGAATGAGTTTACTATTTATTGGAAATAAATTTATATAGTATTATTAATAAGTGTAAATCATTAAAAATAAATAAAATGATACGTTTTAAAAAAAAGTATATATAATCGTTGATGTATATACTATTTTAAATTCTAGATTGCAAATCGATCGTTAAAAAAACACTTTTCTGAAGTGACTATTGAGGGAAAAATATATTTTTATATATGATTCAGTGTATTGAAAAAAAAATTGAAACGACACGACTCTAAGACGTTAACTTAGACACTAGACTGCGGACCGTCGGTTAAAAAGCTCTGATCAGAACGTGGCAAACGAGCGTTTTCGAGAAATTTTACTGTCTTTCTTTATCTGTATTTATATAATCCGTATATATATATATATATATATATATATATATATATATATATATATATATAATATTATATATAACGTGCACGAATGTACGTGAACGAGTACGAAGCCTTAGGAATGTGTGACAAGCGGGGTGTGGCTTGATTCAGTCTCCCGCCTCGCCCTCACAATGGACGATGTGTGTGGGTTCGCAATGTTTTGTATTCTAATGAAAACATTTATTTACTAAAAGTAAAAATAAAAAAAAAACAAAAAAAAATAGTACAACGAGCACGGATCTATCTGCGGATCGACGGATAGACAATCGGACAGATGGATGGACTTGGTATATAAAATGTTCTTATAGTCTTCAGAGAACGTTCTCCGACTGATTTTGGTTTTACTATGTCTTCTTTGTATGTAGAATCGATAGATGTTCAATCGTGCGTTGAATGATTGATTCTATCGTGCGAATGTTAATTGAGGAAATTTTGAATTCGACGAATTGAAACGATGTCCGATTCCATGTGTTAATTAGTGCTATTTCTAGTTCGCTAAAGTGTCGATTTGAATTTGTGAATCTTGTCGTGTGTATTATTTAAGAATAGATTAAAGTTTTATTGGTTGTTTAGAGATAACTGTGAATGTTTAGTGTTTAACTTTGCTTTTTACATAATGGTTAGACAATGTCGCTTGGTATTATATTGAACTGTTAATTTGAGAAAAACATACATGTTTCAATTTATGCAATTTTTTTTCTCATAATTAAAAAAAAATATCTTTATCATTTTTAATACTAGTTGTTTTTCATAGTATTTGAATATCTTTTTCCTAAATATCATTTTTTTTAATAATTGATTGTTAGTTATCTCATATAGTATAACTGGAAAACTTTTCCAAAGAATTCAATGGACTTTCATGAACATTGTTGAACTTTGAAACTTTGGTCTCCTTTATGAAATTTCTAAGATTAACGACCGTATATATCATCATTTACATTGACTATTTATACAGAGATTTCAGTTATATATTAATTATGATAGAAATTAAAAAGAAAATAGTTTATAACATCGAATCATCTCTCGTTGATTATATAAAATTTGATATGCGTTAATCCTGAAAAGTGCTATCACTTCACCGACTTCATTTTTAATTCAACCTTTATATATCCAGTTACATAATGCGAATACGCCATTTTCATTATTTTGAATCGCTAGAATACCACGCCATTATTATACGAGCGCCGTATGAAAGCGGACGTGTTTATTTTTAATACATATGTAAGTACGCGATTAACCCATTTAAAAGCTTCTCATGCCGAGACCGCTTTAATAATATATAATATGTGTCGGTATATGGAGCGATATTCCGACGACGTTCCATAAGAAATTCGACATTGTCGAGCGAGCAACAATTGGAAACTTTCACGGTAAATCTGTCAGGGAATCCTTTCAGGTATTCAATTCCGATGGTCGACGTCGGTTAAATGTTCACTTGGCTCCATTGGTTCGTACCGCTAGTAAATTTTCGCGGATAATTTAACCGAACCGGTTACTTGTTCAACTAATACTATTCGCGCAACGATTTCGATGTTTAGTGTCGCTTAGAATTTATAATGAGAAATATGCTTTTGTACATTGATTTCAGCAATTTATTTAGCGTATCTATCATTTCACAAAATTTTATGTGTTAAAATATATGTTTTTTCTATATAAATATTAATAAATCTAATATCTAGTCATTGGAACTATGCAAATTTTTCATAAAAATTCGAAAGAATATAACGAATCTTGATAAATAATAACGTTAAAATAATCTGAACTTATATAATCAATTAGATACAAATAAAATGATTTTTTCATATAGTGTTTATTAGAAAATATCATTATTTTTTTTTACTTTATAGAACGATAAACCGAAGATATGAATTTATAAAAATATCTTTCTCTAATTTTTACAATTTCACTATGTACAATGTATAGAATTAGAATTTACCATTGAAATATAGAATTATTAGAATTTATAGCGACATGCAAACACACACATATACACACAATAATAATAGTAAATCACTAGCATTGCGAATCGTTTTGAATCAAGGTTTCTCTTTAGGATTTCATTGTATTGATTAGTTTTCTGTAGGATTTATATGTTAATTTTATATTTTATTCATAATATAGGATTGAATATGCGTTTTTGAATATTTATAAAGAAAAACTATTTTTTTCTAATGGAAATTATTAGCGTCTTAGTTCAAAAATATATAAATAAATAACTGTTTTTATATTTTTAGTTTAAAATAATTTTAGTGTATCTCGTAATATACATTTTGTTGATATTTCTAAAATAAAAATATATTGTTTAAATGACAATATTTTTCGTATCTAATATATTTGGAATGATCAAATATATATGTTTTGTATATAATATAATTTATATGTAATCTATTGTGTTTTCACTTTAGTGATTATCGTGTATATAAAATATTTCAATAGCAAATCAATTTGCAATCAACATATTATATATACACTGAGCGATAATTGTGAAAGCGTAAATACGATGAATATTATGAGTTAACGTAACCCCATGTAATGTAACCAATTTACATAAACATGTTAATTACTACTTTATTATATTATATTGAAAATTTCTTTATAATAATAAAACAAATAATATATATATATATATATATATATATATATATATATATATATAATATAAGTCATGGGATAGAATTGTCTATTTAGTTGTGAATATGAAACTAGAAGTGAAACTTTCCATCTGTAATAATCCTTGACCTCATAGTACGTTGAAAGTTATAGTCACATCTAAAATTATGATGCCCGTGCTTTCGAATTTTTGAGAAGCACAATGGACTTCTACGCTATAATTTTATAAAGTGCTTTATATTTCTAAAATTCGTTAAAAAAAAAGAAAGTTAAATTTTATTCAAAATTTAATATTTAATACTCATATTTCTGTACGTTTTTATTTTGGCATAGTATATATGACGATTCGCAGAAAATTGAATGCACTACCCTTTTTTTAATATGTAAATACTGAGCTATAAATTTCGTAGATGTTTTTCATTTTCACCCTTTGCCTCGTTGAATTCCGTTCTAGACCTTGTAAAGCATTTTTTTCCTCTGTTTTCGCAACTAGAATTTCGGTAGTTCTTTTTTTTTCACCCCGGTTTAATACCCCATTTTGGAGAGATTTGCTTTTTATTTTTCGTTCGTTATTTTCGGGTGAACGCCGCTGGAAAGTACTCGATTTCGAAATAAAAATGCGTAGAGGGTAATTTTTACTCGGCGTTTGCTTTTCTTTAATTTTTTATTATTTGTTTTTTTTTTTGAAAACAAAAACGAACGTTACAATTTTCTTTTAATTTGTCAAAATACGTTTTGTAATGGGAAACATGTAAATTGAACAATTTCTGTTTTTTCAAAGCATATTTTTTCATACTATTTTATACAAACACAAATATTTCTTGAAATAAAATTAATTAAAATTTCTCTTAATTAAAACAAACATTTTTTATATCGTTTTAATATCGTCGTTTTAACGCACGCCTCATATTTTAAATTATAATATAAAATCTTTAAAAAAATAATATTAGGAAAATTTTCGTACAAATTTATAAAATATTGGCAAAAAGACGAATTTTCTCGCTTTTTGCCGTTATTTTTTTTTTCGGTTTCATTAACTCTTTCATCAATCAAAGCGGTCACAACGCCAGATTTCGAAATTGAATATTTTTCATATAAATTATGTGTTTTTTTTTATTTTCCACCGCTTCAAGCTGTTTCTCCGCAAAAATGATAACGTTTAAATAAAAGCTTTTCATTGTCTTGATAAACGATTCCGTCCGAAAATAAATTTAATTTAACCCAGTTTGCATTTCAAATTCAACATCCATGGAAAAATTTATAAATCATAATGACTATATTTTTTCATTTATTCTGTGCGACTGCAAATCATCTATTTGTGCTTAATCCATCCAAAAATAAACAATGCGTTAAATTTTATATCTTTAAATTATGTATAATAATATCTAATGTTATCATGTTTTATATTTCACCGTATAAAATTTGGGGCTCTCTTATCTTTGACTTTCTACATATATTCAATTTTTGATTGAGGACATACTCTTAATGCTGCATAAATATATACGTCTTGTAATTTTAATGGTGTTTTGCGGGCGAATTTACATATCTTTCGAATAATAATAATAATGACAACGCTCTGAATTAATTCGCTTATCTGAAAATGTAATCCTCTAACGATTATTTTCACTCCTCGTATGAAATCGCGAAGGTTTTGTGGTTATTATGTAAAGGGATGTTTCATTAATGAATATGTATGCGAATCCATATATGCCAAGGTGATATGCAAATATTGTGTATAAATTATTTTTTAATGCTTTCATGTCGTCGATTAAATTTTTTTACAATGAAAATCCATTAGTATAAAATTATATGTATTCCTGAAGGTATTTTTTTTTCGCTATTGCAGTTATCATTAATTGTTGAATTATTTTTGTTATGGAATATTTTAAAAGTAATATTTAAATCCAATTTATTGAATTAGTTATTATAGATCTATAAATAAATAATAATTATTTGTTAAAAAAAAATAAAACATATGAGCAGTTTGAATATTCAATTTTTATTGATAAACCCATAAAAAATGTTTTTGATTCATGTTTATTAAATGTTTAGAAATTTCAAAAATATATACAGATTCTACATTTTCTTATCAACTATATTTAAATAATATTTTGATGTATAATTATTTTTATGATTTTATTTAGTAATATATTTTAAGTTATTCATACTTAAATATTTTATATATACATAGAATTTGTATATTGAATGAACTCGTGTAGTAATTTTTAAACGTATTGGAAAAATTTGTATGCACTTGGAAAGTAAGCATACATTTCATTCGCTCCGAAAGTTTTCATTGCAATTTGCCCGTTTCAAACTTTTTCTCAAAAAGCTTCGGAATTTTGTTTCCATCGATAGTTTGCGTGCTTTTTCATTTTATTATTTCATTCGATTAATTTTCGACCGCTAACGGGGGTGTATTTTTTCAATTTTTATTCACTGTTTTTAAATTCGTAGGCTTTTTGAAGTTGATTGTTTCAATTTGTTGAAAGCGATAGCGTCATAATATTAAATGTATACATCTTTTGCAGTTTGGTTTTATTTATATATATTTTTTAATTAAAATTGACTGCGCATTGTTTGTTTTCTCAGTGATTTGTCTGATAAGTTCTATTTTTTTGATGAAAAAAAAAACATTAAATTTATTTTTAACCAATTTCCATTATACGCGTTTTGATTACTAACGATCTATTGCTTTTTTTTCCCGGAAAATTTTATAAATATATAAGATGTTTAATATCAAAATTTAAAAATAGAAATAAATTGATGGAATATCTTTTTTCTCAAATCAGTACAAAAAGTTGAGTTCGATTTTTTTTTAAATATATATTCAATTGGAATATATATATATATATATATATATATATATATATATATATATATATATATATAATCAAATTAGTAACGAAAATTCTTTAATTAAGTAATAAATAAATCACTAGTATTAATATTCTATATAGGAGCCAAGAGCTATCAAATTTCAGAATACTGATTAATTTTTTATTAAATCGAGTAGTTTTTTTTAAAATCATGATATTTTTGAATAACACTTAAATCTAATTTATTTAAAAAATCAGTAAGAATAAATATTTTATTTGAAATTCAGATAAATTTCTATTTCACTCAAAAATTAATGTTAGTCAATTTTTGCGTCTCAACTCTTGATTTTTTTTAATATTGTCTTTTATAAGATATATATATATATATATATATATATATATATATATATATATATATATATATTTCTGAAAGCGACTAAACAGCATATCCGAAATGTGTCCGTCTTCGCATCGGCTTCACATTATTGAAGAGTTTCTTCATCATTGTCTTCTCTTTTTCCTTTTGTTGCCTCGCTAAGAGTCGAGTGGAATTTTCTTGAGCTCCATCTTCTTAGTTAAAAGCGAATTTCACAATCAGGCACGACAAAGTATTATATTATCAAGTATGACGAAGTATTAAATATAATATTATTTATCATAGCCTTTCGTTGTACTCGATAAAATATCGCACGGGTATATCGATTTTAATAATGGCTGTTTTATGAAATATATTTTTAATAAATAAGATTATATATATATATATATATATATATATATATATATATATATATATATATATATATATATATATATATATAACAATACGAGAAAATTATTATAGTTATATATAGTTGTATTTTAAGGGTATTACCATGGTGAAAATTTTGAAAAAATATATTTATATATATATATATATATATATATATATATATATATATAGTAGTGATTGTGGGGAAACTCACTTATTCCATACAGCGACTGTATTAATTTGTAAATAATATAAACTCAAGTTTCTGATCGTTTTTTTAATTTTTATTAAGTTAAACTTTTAATTTTAATATATTATATTTTAAAACTAATTAATACATGGAAATGTACGCAGTTTAAATTTAGAGTAAATTTACTATAAATGAACCTCATTACGTGTAATATATTTTTATTTTTGTATCTTTTATAAAAAAAAAACACATACATTCATATATTTTGAATATGCCCGCAACACGGTGATTAGTAATATATGACCTGTAATAATTTTTTATATCAACCCCTGCGTGAAATATATATTTTAAGTATTAATGTTTTATTTTTATCTCGGGGTTTCCAAATTTTTAGACATTTTTTATTTTATTTATACTGAAGAAACATGTTTATTTTCATTATATTTATTTAGTGTAAAAAAGAAACATCTGATATTTACAAATTTTATCAAAAAATAATATATAACTGAAAATAGTAATGAAATTTCTTATTTTTTATGAAATATCTGAAAGTTATACGTAAATTTGTTTATCAAATCTTGTAAAACTCTATAATGATTTAAAAAAATTGTAACGTAAACTAATTTTAGTTTTGAATATATTAAAAATATCAAATACTAAGCGTTAAACATTTTAACCACCTCACTACTGATACTATTATTGCAATATTTTAACTGAAGTATAAACTCATGATTGCATAAACGATCTAAAAGATTTATTTCAATATATATTATAAAAATGAAACTCGATATGACATTTAAATATATAAAAGAATATTTTTTTTTATATCATCTCCGTTTATAATTTGAAAATTTCATCAAAAATATCGCACTTGTAACGCTTTAAACGCCACATTGCGTTCTATATAATAATAATAAATAACATGACAGTTTATTATTTACATGTGTATCTTGTAAGGCGTCTTGTAAACGCGTTTGCCCCAAAGCTTAATGCTGACATTTGCCTCGTTACTTGTGACAGTTTGTAAAACTTCGCAATTATTCAACGCGGTTGCTTTCAAATTGTGAAAACTTTACGTTGAGATTAGCGAAATTGTTCTTTATTATATATATATATATATATATATATATGCGTGTGTGTGTAAAAATATTCAAGGGAATTATGTGTGATGTAGTTGTGTTGTTACAATGTATTGTTTTACATATTATTATATGATAGATGCAATTCTTGGTATATTTCCAACTGGCTCCGTGCTTCGTTCATAAATTTTCTCATTTATTTGTGTTTTCATTTAGTTTTCATCACGTATTTTCGAATGGATTAAATTGTTTTAGATTTTATTCATAAGAGAAAATATATATGGTATATAAACTATAATTAATTTTATTTAATTAATATGATATTTAGATGATAATATGATTTCGAACATTCTATACTGACTGACTATATTTCGATATATTTGATTATATTTCATACGGTTTTTTTAAATTTGAATGATAAAGTGTTGATATAATATATGAAAATATAATATTTGAGCCGTTATTTTTTTCATAATATAAATAATTGTTTGATTGAATGTGTTGCGTGATTGTTTTAGTATATTTGTTTTAAATATGAATTTTTATACTAAAATGAAATAAATATTTGTTTATGTTAAAAAATATATAAATGAATTTACTTATGGAGGGTTTGGAAAATTGAAAATATAAATTAATATTATGATGTTATTTTATATAAACTGAAGCCAAAAGTGTAAACAGCAGAAAATTTACCGAGCAATTAGTAAAAAAATGTCGTAGTTTTTTTTCTTTTTTTTTCTATAGAAAATCGGATGTAACTTTTTTTGAGCTTACCCTAAGGTCAATTTTCGAGTAATGACCGGTGAATAAGTGACTTGACAAGGGTTTAAATAGAAAAAAAAGGGTAGATCAAGGCGGTTCGCTTTGTCATCATTACCGGGGTATGACCCGGGGAGCTTCCTAATGATATGGAACCGCCTACAACTAGCTACAACCCTTTTTCGAAACGACCACCGCCGTCCCTTAGCATTTATCTGCGGTTTCCTATGGAAATGGTTCGAAGAATCAAATCCCTGTTGTGCCGGTCCCGGTTGGTCCGAAATGCGTCCCCAGTTTTCCTTCGATCCGGGGGTTGTATCGAAATCGTTTCGGACGTAATTGATTTTCAAATACGTCTCCGGAATAAATAATATACACAAGTCTAAATATGCATATTATAATAATAAAGCGGAATAACCTCCTCGCCAAATCGAATCGTAGTTTACAACTCCCTTGCGGTGTGTGTTGAACGATCTACTTGTCATATTTTATGCGTTAGTGGTCTCTTGTACGAAATGGGCAATTTAAAAGTGGCCTACACTAGTCTTTTCCTATTAATATATAAATATATATATATATATATATATATATATATATATATATATATCCTACGTATATCCGATCGAACAAAATTAATATTGGACAATGTCAGTTATTCAGTTTTGTCGATGTTCAAGGGTTGAAATCGTAAAATTTGTTACAAATTTAGATTCCACTTATCGATACAGTTACGGCGGGTAAAATTTATCGCTTTCAAAATTTTGGTTAGATGGTCTAAATTTAAACGTTCGATATTTAGTGTATAAACATACATACAATAAAATCTGTATTACAAATTAACTCAAAATAAATCAATAAAATTCCAGTTGTGAAATATTCAGGTGTATGTTAAAACAATACACCGCTTGTAATTAATTTTTAAATTCGCTTTTTCTGATTAAACAAAAATATTATTTCTAATTATCTATCGCATATTGAGAATTATTTTTAAGTACGTAAATATATAAATATAATGTTTACAATAAACTAATGATTTTTTATTTATGTTTTCAGGTAAGTTCCAGTCTTCATTATATTAGATCTATTATCGCTTAAAGGTATACTTGATAATTTTTAATTTAATTAAATATATAATATATGTGTTGTACAATATTAATATTGTTTTTCACATGTATTTGTAAATGATTAAATATTCAGCATGGCAATGCGTTAATTCGAAAGTTGTGATTAACGCGTTTGCCAAATATTGAAATTGTATTGATCCATCTGGAAATTAATTAATGAAATATATAATCGTATCTATTATATATACGTATATTTTTGATATTAATATATCGTAACCTTTCAGTTTTTTTCAGTTTTAACGTAGATGATATATTTTATACGATAGTTTTAAAATTATTATAACACATTAATGTGCTCAATAAATTTGTGACTTTAGAGAGATTCACTTTATTCATTGTTTTCAAAAAGGAAATCATGAAATTTAAATATACTATAATGACATTTTTATAATAAAACACCGGATATACGCTTTACGGATTTGGCAATGCGTCACTGAAGTTGTAGTTGAGATATTTAGAAATTATCAGATCCAAGTGCACGATATATATTTTGGTATATTTTATTTCATCCGATTTTTATCGTCTTTTTCATTTATTATTTTTAAAATGTTAATTTATATTCGATATATTATTGTGAAATATATATTTGTCATATTCATAAGCAGTAAAATTTAATTTTATAATGTTATCATTTTTTTTATATAGTAGTATATTTTTATGTATAAAATATTTATTAGTAGCAAATATTTCATCAGAATACTAATGAATTAATTAATTTATTCATTTTGTCAATAAGGAATATTTGAAGGATGAGAGTAAATTTGGTCTTGTTTGAGTGCGACAACGTTTTCATTGTAAATTTAATTTAATTACTATATATTATGATAAATTTTGAGTTATCAATATACATCCAACGGTTTTCAAACATTTCGTTCATTCTTTCTACGAATTATGAAATGGAACTAATGGCTTTTGTGTCTTCTGCAAATTTATTGCAAAAACTCGATGGGAGGGAACGAACCGAGTCCGCGACCATAATTTCATATCGGATTCGTTCTAGACCGACTTCGCTTTTTATTTTCGTTATTTACTTTATTTATTTTTTCATTATTTGTCGGTCGCAACGGCAACGGCACGATCTCGTTTTTATGTGGACACACAACAATAGTTTGAGAAGCGCATTGTTGCATGTATAAAAATCCAAAACGAATGCCTCTCGTAAGGGGCGTGGGAGCAGCCTCTTTCACCTGCATTCCATGTAGGACTTAAGCCTTCGGTTTATCTGCTTTTCGGGGTCTCAGAGCAAATAATCCGGCTCTTTACATGACCCCGATACTTTTCTATCTTACGGCACGGGATGAGACGAACATAAAAATTGAAAATAAAACCGTAACCACGATAAAAAATTCGATCCGACTCAAACGGAATATACAACATATGTATAATATGGGTTTTATATAACTTTATTCGCATTTGTGGACAAAGGTGGTTACGTATTCCTGTAGCCACTCAAATATATCCTACAGTAATGTTGTCGTAGTATTGTAATCATGTTTGAACTCGTCAGAATCGCAAATTTTGCGCAATTGCAGCTGATTGCGTTGGTATTAATATTTCTACCTGTGCACTTAATTGTTCTGGCTTTTCTAGTGTGTTTGCAGCTTTCAAATATTAATAGTAATATATATTATATGACTATATAAAAGTTTTTGGATGCAATGGAAAAGAAGGTCATATTTTTTACATATAATCATTCTTAAAAGTAACAAAAGAAAAAAGTCTGAAATTAGACGAAAATAATCATTTTAATTATAACGATACATGTGCTTCCTTTATAAGTCTTATTAGTTTTGTTCTATATATCTGACTAATAGTTTGTATTAAAGTATTCTTTTGATACCTTTTATTTATTTATTTTTGGTTCACAATTGAATATTGGGATTAAAATGATGGTTGTCGATTTATGGTAATATTTAAAAGAGTTTATTACAGATTAATCCCGATAAGTAATAAGATATTTTAATCCTTTGCACTTGAGACTTTTTGTATGTATTTCGTGTCTGCCGAAAGTCCCCTATTAATTGATCTACTAAAGCTTTCACAAACTGTATGTGGCTCACATGTTTTAGATTGTTTCTTATCATAATTGTTTTATATATGATGTATGCATTGATAAAGCATAACTCTATCCCCCAAAAAAAAGCTTTCTACACTATTTGAGAGACTTAGGCAAGGAATAATATGTGAATGCATATTGGTCAGCTCTGTTTACCTCGCTTATGGATTTTGTGTAGCTCAATACTACTTCCGTTTTTTTTTGGTACTAATTGAATATCCCTTCTTTCTATACTGGAAACAGATGACATTGTAGCATTAGCAGTAGTACTGAGAATTGTTATCACGCGTTTATCCTTCCAGGCTAAAAGCGTAGTTCTCTTTCTTCTCACAGTCAAATTGGAATATATTTCTCGTTAGTTTTAATGGTTCCAGTAAGAGCCTTTTTCTGTTATACCATATATATACAATGTAATTAGATTCATCACTTGAAGTGTAATAATCACTATACACATCGAAAATAAAGTCCTGTTCACTATCAGTTAATTCAAAATTTTAATTCATTTTAATGGGTTTTATTTAACTTTTATTAACTTTAACACCGTATAAAAATATGCAGTAAATGTTTTACAACAGAAATACACCCAAACACTAGCAGGAATCTTGAGCAACTGGATTATATCTGCACAAGTATATACCCTGACTTTTAATACGTGAACAACAAAACAATATGGTGGTGAAAAATAGTCGCCTTCTGAGTTACTGAAGAATTTACCGTGCCAACATATTGTCGTCATTCGAGTGGAAAGGGTTAATTATGATAATATTTATATAGATAAATAAATATAAATTTCTCATTGTCTTTTATGATAATTATGTATGTGTAGTGTAATTTCTGTTACTAATATTGTATTAAATTTTCAGATTCAATATAATATATTAATTGTACGTTTACATCCAAATTCATTTTGGTCATTTTATGAAACTTCATCTTAAATTTAATTAATTATTATGAAAATTTACATTATGACTGTAGAATGCTCTTTGAATTACAAGATGTCTGTGTCCTTTCGAAATAATTTAGAATTTGGTCGCTATATACTTATTTGCTTTTAGATGAATGCGAAACAGGAAAATCGCATTTCCTTTCATCCACTTTAGATAAAGTCAAACGAGGGGTATTCAGCAACGTTGCACTTTGCAATATTAAATTTATATCTTTAATGATCATATATTACATGTATAATACGGTCATAAATTAAATCTATTCAAAAAAATGATTTAATCGATTACGTCGAAGAATGTTTCTTTATATAGTTGTACCTTTTGACGTTTGACCTTTTCACATATAGTCTACAGATTCATACACGTGCATATTAAGTGCTCTCATAGTCAATTCGTGACATATGAGCTGGATTCTATCTATGTATTTTTTTACTTCTAACCGTGCACATGTGTTGCATTCTGCATGAAAGGACTTGACACTTGTAAAATGTAGCCTCTTTTGTCCTCGCCAAAGTTGACATTTTTCTTCTACCTGACCCGAATATGCTCTTCATCATCGTCGTCGTCATCTATTTCGCGGAAACCTTCTGCTCAAGCATACAAAAATGTCTAAAAACGTGTACGTTTCACGTTCAGATGCAGTCCGGACCGACGAAAAAGAAGAAAAAAAAAAGAGAAATATTCCCATGATGTTTACGCTTCTTTAAATCTGACGAGAGTTTTGCGTATATTTTGAATGCTCACGCAACAAAGCCACGTTTACATCTGCGGCATGTTTTTATTTATTTATTTTTTTACATAAAACGAATAATATTTGAAAAGAATTTTATTATACGATGAATGTGTGTATTACATATTATAATATATATTTTTATAAAAAAATCTATTAAAATAGAATGATATTGATAATATTAATAAATTAAATTGTTAAGTTATTACATATGATTGAGTCATTTTTTTTAGTATATTTTTAATTAATTTTATAAATATAATATTTTTTTTGGAAGTTAAGAGTAAAATTAAAGATTTGTTTCTAGGAAAAAATATATATGAAACACTTCTAAAAATAATCTAGTTTTAAAAATAATAATGCTACATTTTTGTATATTTTTTTTTATTTAGAAGCAAAATAATTTAAGTCGTCATTTCGAAATTGATTTTAGATTTTTATAGATAATTATTTATATTGAAAGATTTCATATACATATTATTCTTAATTTTTAAGACAATTGATATATTTTTTTAAATCAAATATTCAACTTTTAAACATTGTATTTGTAAAATAGGTGTTAATAATTAAATTATTGATATTTTCTTTTTTATGTATTTTAATATTTTGAATACAATTTAAATAAAATATTATTGGCACATATTTTATGACGTAATATTTAAATAAAAAATAAGGTTTATTCGATTTCCTATTTCTAAATATGATCATATTTGTGCCATTTTGAAAATATTATTTATTTTTATTTAAAATACAAAAAATGTAATAAATTCAGTGATAATTTGAAAAGCTATAACACTATGAAAAGTATTCGTGAAAGAATTTCTATTGCCATTATCGTTGCAGTTTGATTTATCCTAATGCATATACGACAACTGTGGTACGCATTTTTAAAGAATTTCGACACTTTAACGTCGCCAGAACGACGCAATATCGTCGCCTTTTTTCTTCAAAAAACTAAAAACGACCTCAAAAAAAAAAACACATACACACATACAGACGCGCATGCATGTAACTAATCTCTTTCGGTTGCCTGAACAATATTTCGAATAATGGAAATCATCAGAAGGCACACGCGGCATCTCCTTAAATAACGACAACGTCGTTGTTCTCCCATATATTTTTCACGTTTTGCGATAAAGAAGCGAACGTATGGTCGTATTGCAATGCGACATTAAAACATTTCTCAACAAGAGGGGTAGGAAAAAAAGGGTCGTTTCCTTCGATAAGGACCGAAATGACACTCGAATTTTTAACGCACTCTCGTTTGCCGCGTAACGTCTAAAGTATTTTCGTGACAATTCTGGACGATTAATTTTTTTCTCTTCTATTTTTTTTCCTTCTCCGATTCCACTTTCTTTCCAGTAAAAGCGAAATAATTTTGTGAGCATGTTTTTTTTACAGCGTTAACTTTTGATTTTTTTTTCTTAATTTCGTTTAAAATTTTGTGTTTTTATCTGTTATTTTTGTTAAAGCACTTTTAGTGTAATTATATTATATAGAATTTCTATTTCTATCGACATAATTCTAATCTTAAATTTATATATTCTTGGATATTATATTAAATATTATTAGTGATATATAATTGAATTAAAATATACGATGGCATAAAATTAGATTCACAAACTTTAACATTCATTAGTCCTTTCTCAGATAAAATTTAAATCTTTTTCATTATTATAAAAATTTAGATTTCTTAGATAAATTCTACATTTTATTATTTCATTAAGAAATAATATCATTTAACTAAAAAAGACATATTCATTTAATAATATTATTATAAAAAAGAATTTACATATTTTTTAACAATATTTCGAATTACCTTAATAAAGCTCAGCGCTTAATATTTTCCATTTTAATAATCATACAGTTAGATTATTATAAATTAGATTAATGTATAATAAACTTTGAAATATAAATTCCATTTTTAATTATCAATTATAAAAATAATTTTTGTTCAAAATACAGTCATTTTACAAAGTTTTTTCTTTTAATAAATATGTATAAATTGATATCTAAAATTTCAACATCTAATTAGAAATTGTATTATTTTAATAAATAAATAAAATTTTCTTAGAATTTATTACAACTATATTTTCTTATTTTTTTTTATAATATAAAATATACTATAATATCATATAATGTATTCATTTCGATAGCATATTATTATTATATTATAAGGCATGCGCGTGTAGTTATTTGAATTTTAATCGCCGCGAGTGTTCATTACGGAATTTTATTGTGTAATAACGAGGACGTTGAAATATTTGAGAAACATCGGCGGGTATCGGTGAACAAAAAAAAAAAAAAAATGTCTTTCGGGTTCCCGCATAGGCAATATTTCAGGCAATAGATATCCCCAGATGGGTTTCAAGTGTTAATGTTCGGGCGCCAACGTATAATATTTAACGTATACTTTACTTGCCAACCGTGATTACTTAGCAATATATTATGAGATATTATACACGAGAGAAAACCGCTTATGCCGCGTTTACTTTTCTCATTAACTTTTAATATCTTTTTTATTATTTCCCGACGCCCCCCCCTCCCCTCCCTCCGTACACGTTCACTTCTTTTTTTTCCACCTGTTATTTCCGCTCCCCCTCTGATACGTTTTCGGTTTATTAATTTATTTAATTAATTATTTTTCTTTTCAAAAAAAAATATAAATAAATTATATCCGTCAGATGTTTCTAATGTCACAAAAGATTTTTCGCATCTCGTGTTTTCTTATATATTTGAGGTTTTATCATATTATATTTAAATTGATATTTTAAAAGAATATCAGCCATTATCTTTATAACAATTTATTTAAAAAATTGTATAAGAATAAATGAAATATTATTAATTTTATTAAACTATAATTTTTATATTTTATTATATATGGAAGTGTTTCAAAAATAACTGAAATAATAATATTAATCGTTAGTTCAATGGATTAATTTGCGATGTTAATGTTATGGTTAAAATGATTTTCAAAATGCGATACAATATGATCATTAATGATATAATCTATTATTTAAATTTTATATATTAATTAATTCTGTCCCATTTGACATTAAATAAATGAAAAAAAATGATATAAAATTAATTAACCGAGATAAATATATGTATCTATATATGAACAAAGCTGTGTGTAAGGGATTTAGATTTTTTGCGATACTCAGATATTAATCCTGTACTGATTTTTCCTTTTTTTCTTTAATCATGAAAAATGAGGGTGAATCTGCGAATTTTCGGCGTCACATAAATTGATTATTCTTTTATATTTGGCATAATTGAAAGAATGCGAAACGAGAGTAGAAATATGCAAAAAATGTGGGGGTATATAAAGTGGGGAGAAATTTTTGACGCTATATCGCATCAGATAAAATTATATAAAGTGAACACCTGTGTAATTTTATATATTAATTAACAATAAGAATAAAAAGTAAATAAATGATTAAATTTTCTCATATATTGATTAATTATTTAATGGAAATGTGTATATTTTAATTGCAAAAATAAATATTGTATTAAAATAAACATTTTTTTAGGTTCAAAAGGCAAGTTTTTTGTTTTACTTCATCCCTGTTATAATAAAAAAAAATTTTAGAACGATTGTTGTGTCAACAGAAAAAAATGCTCGTCGTAAAAAGAGAATCTTCCCCGCGAAAATCAACTATAAAGTAGATTTTATTAAGATACGAGTATGTTCGTATATATATATATATATATATATAGAATCCGGGATTTTCTTTGATGTAACGCGGCATATTCGATAAATATTTTTTGGTGCGCCGCATTCGTAACCCCCAAATAGAATTGTGTTGTCGTATCGCATTTGTTTCTTTATACACGTTTGGCTGTTTCTTATCGGTCAATATTACTTTTCGTCGTGTTTTCCCTTTTATCAAGTTTGTTCAACCCCCTCATTCCTTTGGGGTTTCGTTTTTATTGAACTGTTTTTTTTATTATTATTATTTACGTACTCGTTTTGCATCTGGGTTCATTATTTTCTCCAGCTTTTTATTCTAATGGATTATGCTTGTAGAATATTAATGCAAAATGTGTGTATGTAACTGATGTTCGTTATATATATATATATATATGTATATATTATGAAAATTTATATGATTGCATTAATGAAAATAATTAATTTATATATATATTTGTTCATAAAGATGAATGAGAAAAAAATGATGTAATAATTATGTGAAAGATAGATTAAATTTGGAATCTTTCGCGATTGCTATAATAGTGTTTAACTGTATTTTCATTGTTTAGAAGGAATTCGGTGGCAGATTGGCCATTTGTAATTAACCCGTTTGTCCCGCGTTTAAAATTTAACACCCTCACGACCGACAACCACGAAATTAAACTTGGCTACGTCCAATCTAAACTCGCATTTCGTAGCCGGAAAATTTAGATTTCGGGGTGGTCGGAACCTTTACAGACAACATTGCCACCCGTTCGTCGGTACAACTCATTAAGGGTCGACATTAGATAATAATCGACATTTAGCTCCAGAAGACGAGCACGTTGTTGGATTATTGTCATTCTTATCGTCAGGGTTGTCGATTTTTATATTTTTAAAATTAAAATTTATTTCATTGTATAGAATAACAATTAAAATTTTGATTTAAATATTATCATAATATTAATATTATGAAGTTTAATATAAATTTAAAATATTAACACGAGTTACGAAATATGCTCGTTGAATCTGTTGAAATGGGATTTGTGACAGCCCTAATGTAGACAGAACTTCAGTGGTGTGCTGTTGTGCTTTCGGTGAAACGTTGACCCGTTGAGTGCCCGTTGTACTTTGGACAGGTCCCTGCGGTGTCATAACCCTACGTTGGACTTATTTAACCGACTATTTCGATGTCGGTCCCTGTGAAACCTTAGCGTTTCTGGGGTCTGAAACGAGCCAGTGACAGCGGCGTTATTGCCGTCGTTATTGTTATTACACTGATTACTTGACGGCTCAGACGGTTAAAGTTAACACAGTCCCTTAATCCATACTTCACCGAGGTATTTCGAGTGCTTTGGAATGTGTTTTTCTTTCTGTTCTTCATATTCATTATCTGGTCGTCTTCAAAAGTCGCAAGAGTTTCGCTCATCTTGTAATATAGCATATTTTATTTTATATTTATGACTAGAATAACTAGATATTTTACGCAATAATTAAATAATAAATAGCGTATTGTAATAGATATTTTGTATAGAAAAACTATTAGCGGCAAATGTCAGCATCTGTCCTAGATTTTTTTCTTTTATTTTTCCAACCATGTTATGTATGGTTGTAAATGTTAGTGAACAAGCTGTATTATTACAATGCATAGATTATGGTAAATTGATTTTATACGCTATTGTATACGGCGTATCCGTTTTGCGTTACATGATTTATGTAAGCTGCAAACTTGTTAATAATCTTATCTTGACAGATGAAACTAAAGCTCGTTTAATATTGATTTACGATAGTTTAAAAGCGATAATGTGACGATAGCGTCGCGCCTTTTCATTATAAAATATCGATTATTGATATGCAATGCTGTTCTTTTAGATAATCAGATTTTTTGTTTGATTCGTCGGTAAACGATTAAAATTTCTGGTCGTTTATTATATATGTGTTGCTATAAAATTTTAAAGAGTGGAAAATCTAGCTTTTATATTAGTAATGCAGTGAAAGTTGAGGATAAGCATTATAATAATATAAGAACTAACGAGAATCTAACATTAACCTCTCGATTACTTTTATATCTTTAAATTAATTCCTTATTCATTCCTAACTGTTATCATTAAATATATAAATTAATATGTGGCTTACTATTTTTTTTATTGCAACATATGTATTATATTTAGAAAAACCGACATAGCTGATACAATTGTTAAATTCCATACGTGCCTTAAATATGGTTATTATAATATTATTCGGTTCACAATCGATAAGTAGTCTTTTGTCGAATGTTATTATTAAATAGCGAATAAATAAAAAAAAATGGACGTTTTCCGCGCATAAATATTTTTCCTTCAAACCGCGCGCCTTTCCGACGTTTTCTCTCTTAAATTCGAAAATATTTTCGCTATATATATATATATATATTTGTATATATATCTAGAATATGCGTGATTTATTATATACGAATATTACTATATATAAGCTTTCGCGAGATGGCCATTGTTACGAAAATTTCATTTATTTTGCGAAATTGTAGGGATCCGGTTCGAAAGGATATTATTTTTCATATCGTGAAGAGGACGTCGTTTACGTTAAACTCTCATCAATAACGCGCTTTTTCCAACCCCCTCAGCCGACGTCCTTTCCATGTTACAAAGCGTCGTTATGTTAACTTTGCGATTACCTTACTACTTGAGACGAAAATTAGCTTTATGTCGGTATTTGCGATTTTTCATTGTAACCTTTACGGCGTTAGGGATATTTCGGCGTTTTATGTTACGTTAAAAAATCTCCATTATTCATTTATATATTGTGTATAAATATTGTTAAAAATTGCCTATTCAAGTTTTTTTTTTTTTTTTTTTTTGATATTCACGTGCGTACATTGAATAGCGTTAACGTTCTGCTAGTGTTTTATACGTATAAAGTGATAGATTGAAATTCTGAAAACGGTTGCTGTAAAAAAAAATACCGGTTTCCGATTATATTACTGAACATTAATTATGTCGATTAGAAAGTATTCAGTATTCGAGATTTATAGTCCGGTTAGTAATTTATTATTTTGCTTCTATAAATTATTGTAATATGATAAAAATACTTGTTTTTGTGTTACAAGTAAATGACTATTAATATCCAGCAGGGTTTTGAATTTATTTTTCTATATTGTGAAATAATATTTTTGAATCCGATTATATTTTATTACGCTGTAATATAGCAAGTAATTGTTCGGTATTAGAGATGAAATTTTAATTTCACGAAAAACTTGATATAAACTATAATTGGAAGCTTTAAAGCTTTGAACTGTAATCGATTATTTTAGTAGATGGTCCAATTAACGATAGGCAGTCTGAGCATTCACAATTTTATCATTAATTTATCTATGATATCCAATAATGATAAAGATTTCTTAATATATGGTTTAATTTTCTTTTTATAGCTTTAAATTAAATCATTTGGCACTCACTTAGCTGTACAAGTAAACATGTAATATAAACTAATAACTACCAAAATTCGAATCATGAAAATTAAATATGAAGTCGATCTGAAAGAATACATTGTTTTATCATTTTTTTTTAATCATTAACACATGCGGTATATATATATATATATATATATATATATATATATATATTTATGTGTGTGTATATAGAAGTATCGAAAATGGCGAGATCGATATGTTACACACAATAAATTTGGCTTTGTTCAAAGTTTGGACACCGTTAAACACTTGACCCAGGCCTTGAGGCGTCCTTTTCGAGTGGACCGAAACCAGTCGGGCACAGGTTCGCTTTTCAATTCTCGAGTGGGGTGAAACTTATCACTCGGAGTAAACTACTCAATGTCGAGTGAGCACCGACTCGGGTGGATACGAAGCACGTACTCGGGGAAAAATAACACGAGGACGTCCCGCGTTATAACGCAAAAAGTGTCCGCGATTCGCATCGACGATGCGCACTTGTTTCCGATTTTTTAGATTTTTTTTTCATATATATATATATATATATATATATATATATATATATATATATATATACGTTGTATTCTATTTGGAGTGTCCGTTTTCAGGTTTCTGTCAATGGGAAGCCAAATTGATCAATTTTTTTTAAAACGTATAAAAAATATGTATATTTTTGAAAATTTATTTTTTTTATGTGCGGCTCAAAAACAGACTCAATATAATCCAATATACGTTTTGAATTTTAATGTTTTCGCTGCTATATATAATACACGAATTCAATTTTATATTGAATTATTCAGTTTGGCTTCTCGCTGGCTTATTTGTATATAATACAAATGAAAAGAATATTTAGACTGTCTTCGAAAATTACATTATTATTTGTATTGTTTTTGTTCAATATATAAAAATTATAACATATTTTTTTATATAGAATATTTTATTAGGAAAATATTACACGTGAGTCATTTTTTTGTTATCGTCGTTTAATATATTTTAATATAATTTTAAGTTTTATTTTCATATTTAGTAATCAATTTCTTTTCAGTTTATATGTAAATAACACTGAGTACTTTAATTCAAAATCTGATTACATATTAATTTAATACGATCATCGCGTTATACGTATATAATATTAATATATAAATATAATATTCTGAATTTCGTCGTATAATAATAATATATACATTCGTCATAAATAAACCTTTAAACGATATATGCGTGCGCTTTATTATAATATATTCTCAGTGTAAAATTAATCGTACACGAGCCGACGTAAAACGAGCGTTAAACGCCGTTTTAAAATCGTTAGGTGGCGGCGCGACGCGAACGTACGAAAATCGCGGAAAAGCGTATCGGGAAAACGCTTTTCCCGAATAGGTCCTTAGGACCTGCCCTAGGGTCCGTTCGCGTAAGGCCAGTCGCGTCTCGGACGCCGTACGTACTCCACGCGTTCGCTCCATTCGCTCATAGCACGTAGAAAACTTCGCGTACAAGAAACACGAACTCCAAAATGTAAACACGGACTTTTCAACGCACGTACATATTTTATTTTACGTTACGTTACTTTCGTTTTTTTCTTTCCACTCGTCCACGATACGCATTATTATATTTATATATAAATAATATACGATATTATTCTTACGTATTGCGGGGTGAAATGTCATATCGTTATTATCGTAAAAAACGTTTTAGCGCCGATGAGAAGAAGGGAACTTTGTATGTCAGAGGTAAAATTTTCAGGACAAAAAAAAAAATTAAACATTTATTATTACATATATTTTTTTTCTTGATACGAACGACGTAAATAAGTCACGTTATTTATGTTGTTGTAACGATGATTGGGTTATTATTTTTGTTGTTTTGATTTTTTTCCCTTGTCCTCTGTCGTATACTTTTTTTTTCGCCTTGTACGAAAGAAAATTGTTTGCGTTTATGTGACGCTTTTATTATCGTGTAAAATTACCGGTTTGCGTGTTTGACGATTTTTTAATGTCGCATCTATGCGTATACCATATATGTCAAATATTATTTATGATATCTAATAGATTTATTTTATATTACATTTATTTTTATTTTCTTAACTTTTATAAATTTTTACAAATATTTAAACTTTTTTTTTTAAATCGTTCACGTTGAAATAAATGAAAATAATTTAATAAATTGTTAGCTATTTATATTTTTATAAGCTTTACAAAATATTTATAATCGTAATTCGTATTTCAACATTATAATGTAATACTTGAAATGCTGAAAGATGCGAAAACTTTTTGTTGTTGTGAACAAATATTGCTTTAAAACTCGAGTTCATAAAATTTAGCATATAAAAGCGTTACCGGTAATATGTTTAGATTTAAATTATCTTACTTTTATAAGTTTATTAGCCGTATTAATTTTATATAAATGTTTTTAATATTCTCAAATTTGTATTCATTAAGTATAGTAGAATTATTGTTAATTTTTGGGTGATAAATTATATTAGATGGCTAACAAAATATATTTAAAAAGTAATAATAATATTTGAAATAATCAGTGTGCTTTTATATTTTATGCAATACCTTGGATTTAAAATTCCCAATATTATGTTCCCATTAGAATATTCATATTTTTATTAAGAAATTAAAAATAATTCTATTTCATGATTTTTAAAAGCAATTTAACCATATATTAAAAAACTATATAGTAATTATAATGGTTGAGATATGGAATTGGTTTACGAATAGAAAAATAGTTAATTTCATTGAAGACTTTATCACAAATTTATTTATGTTATTTTTTTTTATCGAAATTTAAATTTATATTTTTAATATTGTTAGGTGTTGTATTATTTTATATTTAAATAAAAAGCACTTTAGCATATATTAAATATAATTTTAATGCAATATATTTTGACTTTTCCGTAGGGAATATTCTCAAATCGAGGATTACTCATGCTATACGGTAGACAACGAGGAAAGCAAATTAAATTTAGTCTTATAGTAATAAAACATTTGTTTAACGACTTCTGAAATAAATAAATATATATATATATATATATATATATATATATATATATATATATATATATATTTCGGGAAAAATTCCGAGAAGAGTGTTTCTTTTTGTCGAAAAGAATATAATTTAAAACGTCTTACAGCTTTGTTTTTCCGAGGCTTTATTCTCATTATTATTTTTTTCTTCATCGTCGCTCTTCACTTCCATTTTTGCGGCGTTCATCTTTTAATTACGTTTTTTTTATAAGATTATACTTTTTGGGTCGCGTAGCATTGTTTAGATTTTTTTTGGTAAATTGTGTTTACTTTTGATTATTGAAATTATTATCGTAAAATGCCATTCATTCGCACTGTATTTTTAACGGGTTGTTGTAGTTAAATATGTATGACTAACTAATAGCTTTTTCGTATGAAAGTTTAAACTTTATATATATTTTGTAAAGATCATAATAAATATATTATAATATTTCTTATATGTAATTCGTTAAAATTTAATGATTTTAGAGTATGTTTTGTGATTTATTTAATTTTTAAAAATAATTTATATATGAAGGAAAAAAATATTATAATTCTATTTCAAGAAAAAATAAATTAGTTTTTTCGATAAACTTTTTAAAATATTAAATTATTATTTTTAATCGTTTAATTTTATTAGAGAATGTATTTTTTAATAAATTTAGTTAAAACTATATAGTTTGATTAATATTTGAAAATTTAAGTAAATTCAAAATATAAGATTATGTTTATTAATATCATTTTAGCTTTTAAACCTGCATTTCAAATATAAATTTTGTTTATTGAAATGTGTATCAAAACAAATATATATTTTTTCCTTTTCTTTTAGAAATAAACTATTTTATATATTTAAATTAATATAAATGCCTCATGTGTTAATTAAAATTTAAAAAATGTATATGTTCATTTATAATATATTATGTCATAAATGAAATTCATATAACCTGAAAAAAATGACTAAATCAAAAGTCACGTCTAAAATTATTATACTGTAAAAATATGGTAAAGCAACCATATTTTCTATAGAGATATACCTTTTTTTTATTTAAAATATGAGTTTTCCACCTGAAATATATACGCACATGGCGATTTTTCCACATTTACATTTTTCTCTTTAATATCACGAAAAAAAGTGAAATTTTTCTACGCATTCAACGCTTTCGACAGCTTCATCGGATCGTGCGATAACTTTTTTCCCTTCTCTCGAAATGAAATTTCGTGCTTTTAATTCCAGGTGTTGGTGAATTGTGCCCGCAATTTATAATCCCCTCGACGAACGTTTTTGACTGTGAAAACCTTACCTGTTGTTCGAATGATTTGAGGAAAAAAAATCCCTCCACTTATAGGCAGTTCTCGACATTCGCAGGCGATTTCCATTCAAGGCATAGAGCAAAATCCAGTATTGAACGATCGCTATTCAAAAATTCTTAACGAATAACGATCTGAATTAAAAAGAGGCCTATGGAATTTTCATATAAATAATTTGTAAGATTTATTGAAATTATAATAGCTTAAATTATAATAGCTTATTGAAATTTAAGAATCGACATAATAATCAATGAGATTTTTGTAATAGTATTTTGTAATAAATAATTTAATTTACTTGTATGGAAGTGAATTGTTCAGATTCAATATATAATTTTATTGATTTTATAAAATTAAATCGATAATTATTTATAATTTAGTAAGGAAGAAAAAATTTGAAGTTTGTTAGTAGATATAAAAAAAAATTAGTGCTTCCTAGCTTGAAATAGTTGTAAAAAGATTTTTCGTATTACCGAAATATTTTTTTTAAATCTTTTATGTATTTTTTCTCATTATATATTCTATTAGTCTAATTTAATAGCCGTTTTCAAGCGAGAATACGGTTATGAAAGTCGATCTGAAGGGAGGTGTGAAAAAGCATTATGTGCCAAAGTGCTTCTGCGAAAGTCGAGGGTTTTCCGCGCGCGCCACGTACATAGGTAAAGTTTTCTCGTTCGCAACCCGGGCATTTTCCATACACGATGAAAGCCCACCGCGATAAGGTTTTTCCCGGTGAAATGTGAGTCTTTATACTCGGGGAAAACTCCCTTAGGTCTTTTGTTACGTGCACGTAGTCGTTGTTCGCACCGCAATTTACATTTGAATCGACTACCGATTGAACCGGGCGCATAAACTGAAAGAGTGCCTGCCTCTATGATAATGACAAAAAATATACAGCAATCTGTGAAAAAGTCGAGGAAAAATATAGAAAAAAAAATATCCGAAAAGGCAGTTTAGTTCCGGATCCCGATTTCCGATCTTAAAATGGAAACTTTTTATTTGTTAAAAACTGCCGTTCGTTCAACGATTCGTTTCTTCGTTGTTCATATTCGCGTGTCGTTCTCTAATATATCATGATCGGCATTAATATTTTCGTTTGTATTTTAAATATGCAATATAAATTGTATGGAAATTATACAATTTACATAGATAAATAGAAGTCGTTTTCGAACGTTCGAAAACGAAAATTTTCCGACTTTCCCCCTTCTGAGTTTACGCTATTAATTATTTAAAAGGATTATATTTCCTCAACCTCTGTTTTCGTCGATGGCAAGATTTATATTTACAAATTTTATGCGAGAGGAAAATTTTGGAAATATATCATAACGCGCTTTATTTATGCAAACGCTTTATAATACAACGATATATCTCAGGAATGGCAGTAATTTTCCATTTATGTCAAATATTAATCGATACGACATAATTGAGTTATAAAATACTGCAACAAAATACTGATACTCTTCAATAATATTCCTTAATTTATATCTAATATTTTGCGTTTAAATATAAATATAATAAAATTATATTTTTTCCGCTATTCGTCCTTTTTATTATAAAATTTTCGTCGTGCAAACTGAAATGACAAATTTATTCAAATTACGCACACTTTTTAAATACGAAATATACAATAGAATAATTTTATAACAATGTCGTCCGAATATTTTCATACGAAATTTGACAATTTAGTATCTTCAACGTTAATCCTTCGTAATGAGCCGCAGTTCAAACGCCGTTAATTTATTTGTTCTTTCAGCGCTCCCCTTCGTTGTTACAGAGCTTAATTATGTTCGCAGTGAAATAAATTTACTCCAAGTGGGCTCAAAGAGAAAAAGTGTGTGTGTGTGTGTGTGTGTGAAAGAGAGGGAAAGATAGAGTGAGAGAGAGAGAGAGAGAGAGAGAAAGGGAGAGAGAAAAAAAAATATTTTATAAAATTAACCGGGAGGGAAAATTTTGCAAGAAGACAATTTCGCCGTCGCCGAGTTGCAGCTGCTAAATGCGCGCGTTGCGTGGCCCCTTTTTTATTTTCCTCATAATGAAAAATTCCTTTTGCAACTTATTAAAGTTTTATTAATATTATATGAATTATAGAATATTATATTTTGAAGCGTTTTGTCCAGATTTTCTATCATATAAGTCGATTTATATTTTCTTTGATCCGCTGAAAAATAAGATATTATTATTCCAATTATGAAATATCGATATTCGAGTTATATATATATATATATATATATATATATATATATGTATATATATATATATATATATATATATATATATATATATATTTGAAATTCTAGAAATAATTCGTTCAGCGGATAGTAAGTATGTTTGCCCGTTTGAGTGAGATTTCTCTTTGTGAAAAATCGCTATAATCAAGCCCCTTCATGGAGCTAAGGCTCCCTTTAAGGTCTTAATCTTGTCTCGTCTTCCAACCTGAGTTTGCTTTTATGCTACTATCAACTCATCGTGTTTATGTGGATATAACTACGTATTTGTACGCGCGTATGTGTGTATGGTATATATATATATATATATATATATATATGTATATATACGAGAATAAAATACTTGTGAGTATTTACGTCATTATGTATATACACCCTACACGCCGTGTTAAACGATGGCATGTCATTTGCATGCGAGAAAAGTTATCGATTTTATATCAAACATCATAGAACAAATTGACTGTACAAGATGAATTTTAGCTTAATATTTTTTGATATATTTTATACATTAAATAATATTTACATTTTTAATTTATCCGTCGGATTGAAATATAAATATGTATCAAAACGAATATCGCATATTGTACGAGAAAATTTAATGATAAAAGAGGTTTTATAAAATTGTGAAATTAGAATAATTTCATTTAGAATATGATAAACGATAATATAATATGAAAGTTTGGCAAAGTTTGAATTGGAGAACGTCAATTATCTCGTGTTTGCCATCTATCTTTTGATAAACTATGGAAAATAATATACGTGGAAAACGCAAAATACATTCGACTTGTACAAGAAGAAAGCTATACGAAATTAATTAATTTCGTAATCTAAATTCAATTATACAACTCCGACCTTTGAAGCTTTGTACTGCAAATAAAATAGAAATCGACGTAATTCGCATACTTTTAACAATAACCTCATCATCATGGATAAACTTCTATGCGACGGATTTCACTTTAAAATTATTTATTCATACGTTTATTATTATAAATAATTATATGTAAAATAAGATATGATTAAATGAATAGTAGTTTCTAAGATATTTAAGTGATGTTGATATTTTCACTTTACATTAAGTCTTGTTTGTTATTTGTTATAAATTTTAAGATAAATTATTTAATTATATTATTAATTAACTAAATGATACGTAGTTGTTGAACTAAAATGACCAATATTTTTAATTTATATATAATAAAAATATTTTATCATTTGAAATAATATTATTAGCAAGAAACTTCGAAAAGAAATGATCTTTTAGCCGGTATTTACAACAAATAACTTTACGTATTATATTTTTATGGTATTATTAATTTTGTAGCAGTCGTTATATCGTACTAATTGAAGTTTATCTGCATTATTCGAAATCGATCGATAGCGCGAAAAAAAAATAAATACCGGTATATATCCGTTCGATTGTGTAACATATAGAAATTACATTCGAAATCCAGCTTTTTCTTATTTCACGTCGGGATTATCACGTTCACAATGGAAAAACGTAAAAGGTATTAAAAAGTCCATTAGTCGGGTCGTCATTCGGGGGGGGGGGGGGGGTTGGAAATTCTTGGGCGAATGCTTAATGACGAAGCTATAATAAATCGGTGCGGTTCAATTAGCTTTTCTACTTCGTGTACATAAGTGAAAATTCGAAAGCTCGGACGATAATTGCCGAAGCTTCATCATCAGGTTTGCTTAATTAGAAGCGTACTCTGATCTAATTATGTTCGACCGATCTTCCAGTTATATGTCTATATAAGTATATTTATATATATATATATATATATATATATATATATATATATATATATATATCATAATCATATATATATATATATCTATGTAATGTATAAATATAACCCTGTCGGTATATGTCGTGTGAATTTACCCTCGTTATCATCACCGTCGTCTTCGTGTCACCGAAAATTGTCGATTTATACACCATCCCCTATATGTATAAAAATATTTTCCATTTTAATATTTAACTAAATTTTTACACATTTTTTAGTATCGTAAATGATTGATCATTTAATTTTGGTTACAATGTATGGATTTCTTCCTTTAGCATTCATCCATTTATATATAAAATTAAATATTTTCAAAATATTAGAATAAATTTAAGTTTGATTTTCAAACTGATGTTAGTATTTTTATATATAGAATATTTTAATTTTGAAACTTAGTTGTGAATTTGATGGTTTACTAGAAAAATAAATAATCATCAGTTTTATATAATGATTAACTTCTTATACTTTCCATGAATCATAATAAATAATATAATGGTCAAAATATTTAATTTTTTATTTATTGAGAACTAATAAAGTTAAGTTTAAATATTAAAATTGTATTATTAAAATCTTTGAAATTTATATACTACTTATGTAAGTAAATATCGTTCATTATTTAACTGCACGAGTAAGCAATTAAGTTACCAATAAAAGTTCAAACTATAAAAGTGTATTTTCGAATCAATACCGGTAACTAAATCCCGCACAGTGCGGTGTAACAAACTTGATTCAACACGTGTTTCATTAATAAAGACAATTTATCTATTCTTATATATATATATATATATATATATATATATATATATATATGTGTGTGTGTGTGTGTGTGAGTTCATACGAGATAATAAAAGTTCCAATTCGTATATATATATTTGATATTTATTCTAAATTTAAATACATATATAAACTTTGATTCTAATGGATACGTTTGATTCGTGAACGTTTTCTCGCGTCAATTTATAATGAAGTCATCTTTCAGATAGTTCACTTTAATGCACGTATATCCTTCGTACACTCGCAATCCAGTACGTGTATGATTACTATGTGAAAATTCATTTTACATTCGTCTATTCCGAACGGCGGCACGTGCATGCGATGGTTTAATAATGAAACGTATTCCGCTGTAAGCTTTTGGTGCATTGCTTCGACATTTTTACTGCCGCGAGCTTTTGCAACAAATGCGGAACCGTAGGGGTTGAACATAAATTCAAATTACGCCGGCGGCACGGTGCACTTCTGTTTGTGAGATACAACCTTAAAATGCCCCCCATTCCCGATCGATATATTTTTATTATTACTTATTCATTCGTATATTTATTTTTTCGATAGCAAAGATCTGTGTGAAAAATATTAATTGATTTTTATATGAAGTTCTTCATGTTGAAATATAGGTCGCAACCCAGATACTGAGCGTTAAGGGTTTTTGAAGAGCTTTTTGTTCTCGTTGTTATTATTATTTTTTTCAATATTTTGTATAAGTTTTAACATAAATTACCTTAAATTTAGATATGTTTTATTAATATCCAAATATTTCTACAATATTTGTTTTTCATATTATACGTATACTATATAATGTTAATGAGTAATTTTTTACCTTATATATTTAAATTTATGCATCCTATTAATTTTATCATAATATATTCAATATTGATTGTTGTTAATAACTATATTATTATATTATGCTGTAATATTTACGTGAATAGATTAAGATCTATTTTTCAAATTATTAAAGTTTTTCAACCAAAAATATCTTTTTCAAACAAGTAGTATTAAAATATATCATATATTCAATATAATAAATTAATTAATTAACGATTTCATAGATTTTTAAGATTTTTACATCGCCATTTTTTCGTATGAATTTAGTCATTAGCTCCACATCAAATTTTTCATATAGTTTTTGATTCTCTTGAATTGATATTATTAAACAAAATTTAACACTCGATTTGTCACAGGTGTTAAATATTTTAATTATAAATATTCGAATAATATAATTTCGACTGATTAACTTTTTAAATAAGTTCGCATAATGTTCAGATAGAACAGTGCCAACGGAATGAATAAGAAATAAAAACGAGTATGACCGGTTCGAATAAGTTTTGACTTCTTTATTCCGGACTTTTCCCGTGAACCGGAGTAATCGTAAGTTGACTCCAACTCCTTAAGTCTGAACAAAACTACTTCCACTATTCCTTGTTTAAAAGGCGAACTCCACTAGCGGAAAATTCATTCCGAAAGTCGATTTTGTTCTCCTCGTACAGCATTCGCAAATAGACCGAGTTCAAATATATCAAATATAAATGTTTTACTTTTAAAACGTGGAAATTTTCAAAAGCGGATTGCGGTTTCCGGTGTGTTTCAATTATTTTAAAACGATTGAAATAATTGAAAAGTTGTCAAACTTTTATCTCTTTATAAGTGATAAAAGTATTATTATAAAAAGTATATCTCTATACATAGTTGAAACCATTATTCTATATGTATTTATTACAAAGGTTATTTTTTTAATATACCGAAAAATCTAAGATATTTAATAGATATCGAATTATATTATAATATAAGGTGAAACAAATAAAGTTTTAAATAAAATTGCAATTTTACACTCGACGAATTTTTGTGACATCAATTCTGTTATAATCCCCTATTTACACGGGAAAGCTTGCGTTCGGGAAAGCTTGCAATTTTAGGATTTGTTTGTCGAATTCTCTACATTTAAATTCGAATCAGTGTTCGTGGCGTTTGGACTTCGGCAAAAGCTCATTAATCCGAATCGACCGAAGCGAACGGGTATTAGTTCAATCGTGGAAAAACAAATCAATTATCTTTAAAGCGAAAAAAGGATAGTAATCGAATTATATCGAAAACGGATTATGTCTATTTGCATGCGAGTAATTAATAGTGAGCACGCAGAATGGATACTTTTAATTTAAACTTCTTTTTATGCAATACATATATATAAACATAAAAAATATGAGCAAATAAAATTTGTATGATAGAAACTGTTAATATCATAAAATAATTAATTCAAATTTTAATTTTAATATAATAAAAAAGTATATATATAATTTAGAAAAATCACCATTTTTCTTATTTAGATTTCTTCCTAATAATATAAATGAGAATAAATTTGTATTTTCATTTTTTAAGACGGATTAGAGGTATAAGTTTTATTTGAGTGCGAGTCGATCTGAATTATAATTATATTATAGCACTTTCTGTATAATTTAAGTTCATTGTAATTTGCAAGTCTTCTATTTGAATCGTCTTTAAATGCAATTGCTATTTTCTTTGCTCGAGTCCGTATTTATCAAGTAATGAAGTTTAATTGAAATTTCATTCTTTGTTCAAAGTTCAATTGAAAAAGTCGATTACTAGTATATTATTCAATTCGTTCAGCGATATTTAATTTGAAAGATATTATTCCAATGAAAAAAATTATGCAATATTTGAGCTCTTTTATTTTATAGGTAATATTTTTGAATTTATCCTTTTCTCCGTTTTTTCCTTTATAATTTTTTATACGTAAGAATTCTCCCGCATATAAAGCTTTTTTCGATAAATTGTATTCAAAAAAATTTTTTTTTTGTTTTGAATCTAAAAATATTTATATAATATAGACAAACCTTTTCGAATAACAACACGTTCTCGTATTTTATTTTATTTCTTTTCCTAGAAGCTTTCTTTTTATTAGGAGCATTTTTTTGCGTTGTATTTACGTAACATATTTTATTTCTTGACACGACGTCGTTATTAAATCTGGAGGCATTTACTTTAAATGGCAACGTAAAAGATATATAGGTCAACGAAATGCCCTTTACGCTTGATCTTCTTGAAAAGTCAACGAACAATAATAAAATGCGTTTACATAATGTGAAAGCGAAGAAAGCTTTTGATTTAGCGTCTTTTTTTTAATCACCTTTAATTAATATTTTTTTCAAAAATTAACAAGCAAATATATTCAAATTATATGTTTCTAGAGCATTAATTTATTTTAGTCATGCGTTAAAGTAAGCAAAGTTATTTAATTCTAAGTATTTTACAGGGTTGAAAATTGTGAAATAACTAACAATCCTGATCATAATCTCGTATATGAGTATATAATATGTTTGGATTTAACAATGTTTGTGCGATTTTTACGGTAAGCTCGACGTTAGGGAAGATAGAAGTTTGAAATATTTCAGGATTATAATACTTATATAAAGTTCTATGTTCCTATATACAACACCTCGTTTTATATTACAAAATTTATATAAAAATATATATTTATTGTTAAAGTAATTCTGAATTCTTAATATGAAAAAAAAAATTTAGTTGTTAAATCATTGTCATATAAAGAAGACGGTATTAATTTAAGGAAATGTGATGGGAGGAAAAAAATGTAAGGGAATTTTTTTTCTTGTCAGGCGGAAAATATCTTATTTATTTGTAGAGCTTTAAGGCATATTATAAATAACTGACATTGAAGCCGATCACTAGAAAATTATATTTTTTATCAGAAGTGCGCCACAAAGCGTTCGAAACGAGCCATATTGTGAATGATTGAATGGATCGAGATTAACGGACACCGTTATCACTGTTATACGTATAAATATACATCCCTGCGAGTAAAAGGGGCTCAAAAATATATTATTTTATGTCGTTTAAATATATAGAATTGTGTATTTAAAAAATAATTGGTTTTCCTCTGATTCTGGTTATATCGATTTGTTGATTTTTCAATATCGTTAGGGTGTCAATTTTAATTTGAAAGGGTTGTGGTGGAAGTTGATGTTTTCATTTCATAAATCTAGAAAAAAATGTGTTTTATATAAAACAATAATGTCGTTAATATTTAAATAATTTTGAGAATTTGTTATAAAAGTGATGTTTTTCTAATATACAATTTCTTAACACCCTATACGTATGCATTTTCCATTGGCAATTTTGTTTACCGAAAAAATTTTCCGCGCGAGTCTCGCTAATACAGATAAATTGATCGTCATTACGTCGATTTTCCGGAGATTTTTCCGTGCGAGTTTTCCGCATTTGCGCGAGATCCGTAGGAGGGTGGAAAGGATGGCGGTAGATCGTTTTAACATTGTTTCGATACACGCTTCCCTTATATATATATATAACATAATATATGTCGAATTGTTATTTTTCAATTTTTACACGCCGTTAGCGTAAAATTTACGGATTATTTATTTGAAAAAAAAAACTGTGTCACCGCTAAATCGAACGTGAACGACTCGTAAAGAAGTTCTTTTTTTTTACCACGTGCTACGGGGAGCTTGAATCAGTCATCGTTATGGAGTTTTCACCCCCTTTTTTTTCTTTGAATTTTCTATGCAAGAGAACAAACAATTTATTTTCTTCGCGAAAACTTCAAGAAATAAATCTGTATTTTTCGCGGAAAGTCTGAGAATGTCGTATGTTTCAAGTCGATAATGTTGATAAATTCGATTTATATGTTGAAAATATATTGTTACTAAACTAAAATATTTTTTGGTTTTTTGATTATATTTTTTTTCAGCTCAGAATGACAATTATTATTATATACTATTTTGAAAGAGTAAATTTATGCAACGTAATATTATCATGAAAAAATGAATAAAAAACTAAAACAAATCCTCTTCAGCTATAATATTTTTTATTTTTTTATATTATCATACAATAGAAAAATATGATGAATATTTTAGTTAATTAAGGCTTTTTCTTTAGATTATATTTTTTAATTAATATTTCACCCACACTTTATTTAATAATATAATTTATATGAAAGCACGTCAAAATATAGTAAAAAATACAAAATTTATTTTATTTAATTAAAAATATTATTATATTTTATTTTATAAAATTATCTCATCTCGACTTGTATCTCACTATTCTCGACTATTTTTAAATCGGATTAAAGCATATCGTCGCAGTTGTTATATGTTTAGTTTTGACCCCGTATTCTCGCCGTATATCTTTTTACATTCTTTATTGAAATTTTCTGTCTTTAAAGCCTTTTGATGTCGGCATATCGAAATCTCGTTATTGCACTTCGGTAACTGAGTTTGTATTGAATGAGATTGTGATAAGGCAATACATACATACACTTTCATCCCGGATGAAGGGGTGGCTTTCACAGTATCGCGACTATATTAAACTTTCGACGATCGTATGGCGGTTTCGATACTCTCGTGTTATATAATATAATATATCGTATCTTGTCAAGGACAAGATATGAGGTGCATAAGAGCTTCATATAATATAAAGTCGAAAATTAATTACATTTCTTAAATTTAATATTTTTTTAGTTATTTTATATGTTTATATTGTCATTTTATAAATCTTCTCTATATATTTTTATTCTAAAGTATATCAAAAAATTTTATATAGACAAAATTTAAATTATAAAATCAAATAATATACAATAAATAAAATTTACTTTATATCGAGTTATATGTGGAATATTTTAAGTTTTAATTATATTTATTCACTAATGATAAGTAATGTGTTTGTTTATCGGAAGATTAAGTAGGGGTTAATTACTGTAGAACTCGGAAAACTTTCTTGCAGTGCGTAACCACATATATATAATTCACTATCGCTTTCTATATAAATCTTATTTTTTCTGAGCTCTGAAGACATCTGTTATCTGTGAAACATCTGAGAATTATGTTCTTTTCTACGATGTGCGTGATCAGTATTTAAGTATTTCACATAAATACGATATATACATATAAAATAAATAAAATAGTATTATATCGTTAACAAGAAAAGAAAATGGTCGATTTAAACGAATATTTTTTTTTTGATTTTACAAGTTTTTGTTTTTTTTCCTTTTGATTCATATTAAAATTTATGATTCATCATTAGAAAAATTAACAAAGAAAACAATCGCTAATTAGTGGACGACAGCTATGATAACTTTTTTATTATTATCAAAGGTGCGACACAATTTTCATTAATGAATATAGATGATCATTGTCGAAAGACAGAGAAAAAGCGGAATTAAAATCGTGAGATAGGGAAAAGTATGGAGATTATACGACGTAATTTTAGAGCAGAAATTCTAACGGCAATAAGGAGCTTTTCGCACATAAATGAAATATTCATTCGTAAGTTGAGAACGCGTTGAAAATTAAGCCGTATCATAAGAAATTTAATCGCTGAATAACTTCGTGCTTAAGTTCATATTTAAGCGATTGCCGGCATAATGCGGAATTTCCTTTGCTGCAGAGAATGTGTTAATTTTTAGTATAAAGATACGCGCATTATCAAAAACAAACCCTATAGGGAAATTTTCTGATAATTTTTTTTAAAGATATGATTTTTTTATTCGCTTTGAGATATGTTATTTTAAATGTACTAGTTAGTAATGTAATTTTCTAATATAAAAAAAATATTTTATTGATCATTTTTTTCCATTGTGGTTAAATTTACTTATCTACATATGAGCTGAGAAGGTTGTGTTTATATATTTAAATAATTGTTATATACTGTTTCAACTAATTGATTTGTTTAATTTAAAGAATGCACAATTATATTCATATTGAAATATTATAATGAATAATTAAATTAATGCTTTATAATTAATTCAAAATAGCTCAAAAAAAATTGATGCGATAAATTCGTCAAAAAAAATATAACTTATGATGAATTTAAATATATCACTCAATAAATTAAATTTATATAGGGAAAATTTTTCGAAAATTAACGAATTTTCTTAAAATGCCCGAGCTCAATTAGTACAAGGCGGCGTCTGCGAAGCTTTTACCTTGTGTAAGTTTATATCTTCCTTTGTCTGAAATACACCTGTTACAGACGATAGGTTACATTATAATTGTGCATTAATTAATTTACATAGATGTTATAGTGCTCGTCTTCGGGATTAATTAATGCAACCGTTTTTACGCCATTGCGAACAAAGCGTTTTAGAGTACTAAAGCTCGGCTAACAGCTGTGTTAATTAGAAAACACACACACACACACATACAAAATACGCACATATATTATATATATAAATTCACCAATCCCTTTTACGGTAATAATAATAATATATATATAATAAAGTACATGTAAAGTTTTGAATAACTTCATGGTAAATAATAATGCGGTCACCATTCCAGATGCTCACCGTCTTTAAAATATATATATATATATATATATATATATATATATATATATATATATATATATATATATATATATATATATATATTTATAATATCGTCATATAAACGCGTACAAGTTTATATAGTATTAAAGTGAACGTTGTAGGAAAATACGAAAAGTCTCCTTTCTAGAGAGAGTTCCCTTATCATCTAAATTATGAACGGTAGCCGCTTTTATCTGCGTTTTTGCCCTATGGTGTAAATCAGACGATGGAACCGTACACTTTCAGCAATACCTGAAGTGAAACGCTATATTATCGCATAATACGGTTATTTTGTATAGTGCGATATTATCGTTGTATAGCGCGATACGGTCGCTCTCGTATAACGCGATTGAATTGGGGTCGCTTTTTTAGATATTAAAAATCGAATCAGTGGCGCACGTCTCTATTTTTTTTAATTATATTTTTAGAAATTATTATATAATTATTATTGTTATAGTTCTATTTTGAAAGTTATGAATTGATTTGTATATATTTTAATTATAAATTAATCAACTAATATATGGTAGATGTCGTAGATTAATATTTTTTTTATTAAGTATGCATATATTAAAAAAAACAAATTTAAATAGTATTATATTTACTTAAAATAAATTATTAATTTTATAAAAACAATAATGATTGATTCGAAATATGAAATAGTGTATATTTATAATTTATTTTTTTAATAATCGTTATTGTTTATTCAGATGTTAAATTTGTATTCGAATGAACTGCAATTATTTCATTTATACTTGTTTATATAATTTAAGAAATTTTCAATAAATATTTTCATAAAAACCAAAATTAAATGAATTTTCTTAAATCAAATTTTTTCGAAGTATTGTTTAAGTTAATCGCACTCTCTCTCTCTCTCTCTCTATATATATATATATATATATATATATATATATATATATATATATATATATATATATATATATGGTATATATATATATATATATATATATAATATTTTTGATATCACAATTCGAGTACCACGTATATAGTAAATGTCTGTATAATCTGAAACGTCTGTAACAGTTGTAATTGTTTTTTTTTTTCTCCTATATAATACACAAAAGTTTACATTCGACTCCATATCCATATATATGGTATATATGTCTGCAAATTTATCTATCGGATACAAATGATTAAAAACGCCGGTGTGTACGCGTGTTTGTGTTCGCCTACTTTTCGATCACGACTCATTTTGCGATATAAACGTTGTGCAAGCACGGTTTCAATCTTGATTAGGTGTCTGGCGGACGACTGGAAAACGTTGTCGACAAATCTGCAAACACCACTTAATACAAACTTTCGTGTCTCGTGTGTTTGCTCACCCGCTGCTTTGATAAATGTACCCCCGTTTTTGCTGAACTACGATTGTACCTATACCGTGCACCAGTGTTTCTCAATCGTCGGCCCACGGGTCGATATTGGATCTAAACTTCGATTATGTTGCGCTGCGCGAAATTATGTATTGCGTTTTACATATATTTTATATTTATCGATGCATTTTATCTTATATATATATATATATATATATATATATATATATATATATATATATATATATATATATATGTGTGTGTGTGAAAATTAAAATGAAAATCTGATTATATCGTAATAATTTATATAAACATGTAATATTTGCCGTTCGCGAGTAAATAAAAAGACGTTCGATATGGACTTACTTTCGATATTGAATCTATATAAATATCACATATGATACGTCGTTCGAAAAATACACCGGATAAAATTTCAGATCCGAATCGCGAGACGACGTAGAATTTCAAGTTTTTCTTTTCTTTTCGTATTTTTTTTTTATATTCTTTTTAGCGGAAGTAAAGAAGGAAAATGTACCGACGTGAAATTTCTTTCGTACAAATCTCGCCGCTGGGTATATTTTGTACCTTCTGGCAAAGACGTGTACTACTATCTTGCTGTATTGTGATGAAGAAAAGTCAATATAAAATGTATGAACACTTTGATTTCATATCCATGCTATTTTAAAAATTCTATAGAACTATTTTATATAAGAATTTTTATTAGAATTTCGCTTTTATGTATGTAAAAATATACGTATTGATGCTTTAGATTTAAATATTTATCCGTGCAATTCGTTTTTTAATATTTGTCAAAGAATTCGTTCACGAAAAGTTATTTTTTATATAAATAAATCAATTTTCGTATAAAGGAAAAGTTATATGTGATATCTGTTTTAAGATCTATATAATGAGAAATAAATGTGTTACAATATCTATGTTCAACATCATATTACAAAATATCTTTGTTTATATTTGGATAATTCAATTTCTACTGTTATATTGCGCTATTCTTCTGTCGTAACAATTTTTCTATTTCTATAAAATTATGTACATAGTTATTTTTTTTCCGGTAAATTACAATGTTGAACTGTGAATAAATTTGAATTTTGAGTTCATAGAAATCGCCAGCTTGTTGACCTCAAAACGTAGTAAATTCATATTCTGTATGTTATTTTATGTCAGCAAAATAATTCATAATTTTGCGCAAAAGTGAATGTTTTTATATTTTTCAAAATTTAGTAACGCATTTTACATCATATTTATAAACAATGAACTCATTTTTCTATTACGTAAATGTTTGAATATATAATTTGGACGATTTTTTTTTAAATTATTAATGTATAATATAAATTTATATATAATAATATTGTGTAGTTTGTAAATTTAAAATATAATATAATCGTAAAGAAGACCGAATATATTTTTGCGATATTTTCACGTGAATTACTAACATGCGGAAAAATTACGAACGCGTACAAAAATATGTTTTCAAGCCAGCGTCGCTAAATTAAATGAACGTAAAAATAATAATAGGAAGAAAACAAAAGCACACGTCACTTGCCCCGCGTCGTAAGGGCGATACCGGCTAGCGTTTTACTCGGCGCCGTCGTTTTATTTGAAATTTAAATTAAGCTTTATCATCGTAGCCGAGTTAAGTTTGCTTGCGTCGCCGTTTTCGTTGCTGTCACGTTTATTTTCGAATTAATTCCCATCGCTAACGCGAAATTACGATTGCATTCGTCGTACTTTCTTTCCCGACGAATAATAATAAATTTTCGCAGTATACTTTCTTTTCGTCCGCCCTCAGGTGGTTGTTTCGTTCGTCGCTTTTTCGCGGCGTTTTAATTCGAAGGAAGAGCGAAAAGATTCGCGATTTATACGCAAATTCTGCAATTTTCTCGTGCATAATGCCCTTTATATTATGCCGGGAATCGAGGTGAGAAAACCGAGATTACTCCGCGTCGAGAAGACGGATTTCGCCATCTCGGCAACGAGAATTTATTTTCATTATGAGATTATTTATTTTAGACGCTGCGGCGTAATTGTTTCCTTTTACGATCTTCATTTTTTTTTCAAAAAATTAAGAAGTAATTTAAGCGCGATTAATTTCTGCGCTCTACTTATTTGAAGTAATATATCTCGATCTTTTCCACTCAAAATTTATATAGTATATAATTATGATAAAGTAGTGTCACGATTTTTTGATATATAAAATATAATCCTTAAGTGTGAGGCAAAAGATTCTTCAGTATTAAGGAGTTGCTGAAAATAAATGATATTAGAAATTTAGAGACCTGATACTATTAATTAAAATCCTCTAATACTAAAATACAACATTATATCCTCTTAAATAATAATATTAATTCTTTCAAACCTTTGTGTATTAAAAGGTACAAAAAAATCTATATTAGATATGAAATTCAGTTTCATCATTATTAATTTCACAAATTCACGAGAGCTTTTCAGATTTGCTTTCGAATTTTCAACCGTATTGAAATAAACGTCACCGCTATTTATTTATTCGATATTTAAAATCGAATTATACATAACGCGATATGTACTCGAGATAAGTAGGATTTTGATCGATTGTCGAAAATTTACTCTCGTGCGCTTTAAGCGTCCAATTGAAAAATGTACGACTCTCGATAAATATTTGATTCAATTTTGCGCTCGGTTTAATTCGAATACATTTCGGCAAAAATCGACAATAATGAAATGTCGTCAAACGTCGGAAATATGACGGCGAATCGGTCGATTTTGAATTATTTCCGAATTCCAAAACTAGCGGTTTGTTATTCGATTTTAATTAAAATTTATCATGCCAGTGTTTTTTCTTTTTTTTTGCGAAAGTTGTTTTTTAAAATAAAACGCGATAATGGTTTAATGTGTCCATAAAGCTCTTATATATATATATATATATATATATATATATATATATATATATATATATATATATATATATATATATATATATATATATATATATATATATATATATATATATATATATATATATATATATATATATATATATATATATATATATATATATATAGGGGAAATCGTAATTAAAACTATCGTATGACAGTGAGTGTGTGTGACATATTTAAGGTATTTTAAATACCATTAATAATAATATTATATTAAATTAATTTCGAGTTCGTTTATGGCAGAACAATGTGTTTGAATTTTTATGTATATAAATTATAATTGAAATATTGTATATTATATAACCCTTATTTGATAATAAATAAGTCATTTACTTTTATCGATTCTATTATATATACATATATAGTCATAAATTATGATTTACATTTTATTTAACGCTTGTTTATTTTATCTTTACATGTAAACCGATGACATGTTTTTGTGTTTTCAATTCCCCGTTGGTAAAATAAATATTGAAATATCAACGCTATCTATTATACGTATTTTATTATTATAATAATAATATATTTCGTTTATTACATTTTTTGACCTTATTTCTCAATTTAGAATAAATTCAAAATATGCCGAAAATATTCAATTTTCAGCTTCGTTTGCATTTTCATTTTTATAATTGTACTTCGTTTGAATGTTTGAAACGTTATCTGAACGGTTATTTTATTGTGTCGTTGAAATTTAACGTTAATTAAATCGTGCCGAAAACCTTCAGTATTTTATATTTTGTTAACATTATCGAGATTTATCATCTATTAAGTATTTTTAATTTGTGTTTACATTGCTTTTAGTGCCGTTTTCATGTCGAAATTAATTTTATCATTCGAGTTACATCATCGTTGAAATATTTCCGCGCGAGACCGTAGCTTTTCACCCCCGTATGAAAACTGATTATTTTGCGCGATAGACGCAGTGATTTGACAAATTTCTAAAGTTATTCAGAGTCATGTTCAAATATTCATTATTGTTCTCTACTTCAGAAATCTGATAAAATACGGGACCAAAGTTCGCCGAGGTTCGCCCAAAATATAAGTGAATTAATGCAAAGTTTGGAATTGAAAGTAAATAACCGCACCGTCTGAAAGAAGATGGATTGTTCGAAAGTTCGATCATCGAATTTAAGAGTTATATTGAACAAAAATACGCCTGAAACGTTACAGTATATGTAAATATATTATAAGCTGTTTAGAAAGTTTCTTATAAGTAGTGTAATCACACGTATATATATGGTATTTCTATATATTTTTTTTTATATTTCTCGAAGAAAAGAAATTTTTCATAAATGAAATATATTGTTTTCATGAAAATAAAGCTGTAATATAATATTTTTTTTAGGATGATGACTTAGAGTTAGAATTACTATGCTCAAAATGCTTTATGTTACATCTGACAAATAATATATCAAGCATAAATTCAATTATATTTTTATACAAGGTTTAAATACTTATGATGTAGTTTTATTTAACATTTGATGTTTTTTCTCTATTATGTAATTTTTCTTTCGTTAATTGGATTTTTTTCTAATTATATTTATCAATATATTACATTAGGCATTCGCATTGAGAAATATTTTTTTTCGTATTAATTATGATTTTTTTTCACACACGTATGCGTACATGTATTTGCAACGAAAAGTACTTCGAGATGTGAAAGAACTTTTAATTAAAAACGTGTTTATTTATTTTGAATTTTCTTTTCTTTTTGGTTAGACGATTTTTTTATCCGTCTGCTTTCACTCATTTTTGTTTTCGTTTAGAGCTTTATTAATATTAATTAATTTTGTTGCTTGTATATATTTTTATAATAACGAATCGTATATATATATATATATATATATATATATATATATATATATATTCAGTCCACAAATTTTTCTGTAATAATGCTATATATATATATATATAAAACGAAGAACACTATCTGTTCTTAGAGTATTTTATTGTTCGCACGATAACATCGGATTCTGTAGGCTCCTTAATACATAATAAATTGGACGATAATCGTATTTCAGCAGATAAATTTTCACCACTGGATTTATCTTCAGCATGCTTCAGAGTGAAAGCAGAGAGTGCGCGATATAAAAATAATGAAAAAAAATGTAATTGAATATATATATATATATATATATATATATATATATATATATATTAACAAATAACAAAAGATTTTTATACGCAACCGTATATACAAAAAAATGTGAACGTTGAATGTAAAAGCTTTTATTTGCGATTACCGTCAGGGTTTTTATTTACGTTGAGCTTTTTTTTTATTGTTTTACATTTTTTTACTCTCCCGTTTATCGTTAAAATTACAATAAGAGTAATAAAAAAATGAAACAAAAGGAAAGCAACCGTAAGCCGTACATATTTTGGAAAATTGAATTTTCTTAAAGTATTACTTGTATGCTTGTCGACGACAAAACTGAAAATTATATACTTTTATTTGTTGATATAGAATTGTGAGAAAACATATAATAATTTTAAAAGAAAACGATATAAAAAATATTTTAGAATAAATATTTTGCCGCAAAAACGTTTACAGAAGAATTTATTGCGTAAATTAATAACATTATTTTGAATAAAAAATGTACATTTTACCTTTTTTAATAATACTTTGTTTATTTTTTTTCATTAAAATGTTGAGATGAATTATTAATATATTCAAAAAAAAATATACTGGAATATCCAAAATTTTTATTTAAATAAAATTAAACATTATGTATGTCATCTCTATAGTTAAAAAATTATGTGTGAATATTAGACTTTACAATATTATACAAATGTACAAAAATAATATGAATAAAATATTAATAAAATTGAATAATTTAATTATTAATATATCAAAAAAGAAAAACATGTTTTAATTTGAGACGCCGACTTGTCAATTGTGTTCTCTAAACAATTGACCTTTTTAGAAAACCCCTAATTAAATTTTAAAGTAAAAAAAAAAATGGAAGACTGCTCAATAACCATTTATCAATTTCAATCATTAAAAACTCGATATGTTATTATGATAATTTGTCATATAAGCGGAAAATATGAATGACACCATAAGAAATAAATTATGAATATTAAAAATAAAAACAACTGTCTCGTGAATGTAAAACAAAACATACATTTATTTATATTATATATGGTTGAGATAACAAATTTCTCTTTAAAAAGCGAATGTCGATAACTCGTTTTAAATTACACCGGTGTCGCTCTTTAAAGTGAAAGCTGCGAAACGTTAAAAACTACCCGAAGTCGCTCGGGAGTCGAGCAATTAAATTAAAACGATATATTTTTAAATAAATTTACCTACATATGATTTTTTACACACACACACACACACACATATATATATATATATATATATATATATATATATATATAATTATATATATAAATTAGAAATCCACGTGAGATTTTCGTGCTCGAAATGAAATTCCGCACTCGAAACCTCGTTAATTAAATAACCGTAAAACGGTTTTTCCGCAGTCGAAAACGTCGAGCCACCTAAAAACGTGGAAAATAAACCGTCTTTATCTTTCGGCGAAAAGTGACGCCGGGAAAACTTTACACCGCAAAATATATAGACTATATAATTTTCTTCCCTCCGGTCGCTCGTTACTTCTTCTATATTAGGTGTTTACTTAGCCGACTTTTGGTCCGTTGAAATATTCCGAATTTTTCAACCCACCGTCACAATTTTACGAATGCTCAAAACTGAGCTTTCAAAAAAGTCGTCATTTTCAAATTTATAAATAAAACGGTATATTTTATAGTTAAAAATCTAAAATTTTTATCAATAATCATTTTTATTATAAACAAATATTATTCAATGTAGATTTAAATATTTTTGATTGAAGAGTTCCAATTTATATATTTGACGAACACTTATAATATATATTTTTGTAATACTCTCCAAAAAAGTTTTAACCGATTGTAATATGGGTAATATTTGACTCGTTAACTTTTTAACTTTCGTACACAAGTTAAAAGTAACTAATTGGGTGCAAACTCACTGGACTTTCTGGCAAAGATGCACTGATTGGCATGGTACGTGACATGCGACATGCAATTTTGTGGAGCTTAAAAGTCTTTGGCGATTCTGTATTTTTGAAAAAAAAATTGTTGAAATAGGGAAAAAGCTCTCTGCATTCGCTCTGTAATTACTGAGATTGCATCCATTTTTTTTTGCACTGCACGAAACATGCAATTTTTCGCTTTTTCCGTCTTCTTATTTTTGCGGATGTATGATTTTTTTTTTTATAATTATATTTATGATATTCTGACTTTATATTTTACTATATTATTGAATTTAAATTATATTTCGTTATATATTTAATAATTTCATCAGTCCCTAGATACTTAAAAAAAGGATTATAAAAAAGGGAACATAGTTAATACTCGAATGTTATATTATATCATTTTGTATGAACGTTCGGGTTAATCCATATAGATAAAGAAACCTTCTAAATAGTAATTTAAAATTGTATTCCTATGTAACATTGACCTTTAGGGAGGTCAACGAGGAATATTCCAATAATAATTCGCTATCTTCGGCTATGAAAAAGAGGGACCTACAAAGAAAAACGACTTTGGTCCAAAAAATATATATATATATATATAATATACTCAAATAATGACGGGTAGGAAAAAAATCTAAAAATTACGATTGGAATTTTTGCAAAAGAAACAGATTTTATTTTAGTTTTCTTTATTGACATAATCACAATAAAAATATTTTTTTACGATACGCGTAAAATATGTATTTTACGAATATATTTCATATTTTTATATCGAATATATATGGAACACCCGTATCCGGTTTGCCGTAATCAAAATATAACGAAATTGGATGAATAGCGAATTGTTTCCTTTTTATTTCTTTCCTAAACCCCCCAACTCCGTATACATATATATTTTACACACGTGTACTTTTTCAAAAAAAAAAAAAAAATACGCATGTTTATATTTGTATTTGTAAAACTTGTGCACACATAACATTATTTGATTTTGGAAGGTCCCTAATATTTTATATATATATGTATATATATAAGATAGGAACTGAAATGTGGCAAACACGAAATTGCTTTTTTGTCTGACAACTGTGTGAAGTTTGAGCTTTATCTACAATTCGCATACTTGTTTCCTTTCGTATTTTATATAAATATATATATATATATATATATATATATATATATATATATATATATATATATTGTTGCGCTTGTATGTAAATACATAATATTCGCATATTTATAATATTTGTCCTTTTTTTGTGCTTGCGAGAAAAATGTGTGAAAATGGAGCGTCGCTGACGTTTTCCAAACAATATCGTCGAAATTTTCATCGAAGCAATTTATTTTCCAACCCCTTATTGGATTCCATCGTATAAAGGACGCCTTAGTTCGCTTTATATTATGCACATTTTTGAAATTTTTCAAAGTTCTTCCGGTCATTTTCAATTTTTGATCGTACACCATTATTATTTTTATTTCGTCCAACTTTATCGACATTTTCGACGGAATATTCAATAATACCATATTAATGCGATAGAAAAATAATGTTTCCGTTTTGTAATTTATTCTTTATTTATGTCGATTTATATATGTAACCATTTTATTTTTATAATATATTTTATTTATTGCGTTATTTTTTTCTACTTGTATTTTAAAATTCATATTTTTATATTTCAATCACTTTCAATATGCTTTATTATTACGAACGCGAGCTTCAAACTTCAGAATGCACAATAATAAATCCGTTAAAAGTTTTCACCAATTACGATATTTTCGCACGGTCTGTCTGACGCTCGTTCATAGTTTATAAATTCAGCGCCGGCTTTCATATTATAAGTTTAATCCTATTTTAGGTATTAAATGCGAACGGTGCGACAAATTAACACATAGTTCACATGTGCTGCAACGTAAATCGCATAAAACACTCGGAACCGGAAGCTGACACGTTCCTTTGATTTATGCACGCTATATAAAATAACATACGTATCAACGTATAAACGTTATTTGACTTTGTGTCGTTGTTGTTATTTAGCGACACAATTTCTCTTAGGGTGAGGCTGAACGGAATTTTAGCGAAAACCCACTCGAAATTGTGCGTTTTGAATTTACGACTCGTGACTGGGGTTTATTTCGTCTCAACATGATATTATTATTATATATATATATATATATATATATATATATATATATATATATGTATGTGTGTGTGTGTGTGGGAAAAATACACGTTTGTGTGTTATTATGTTAGAAATTAGCAATACGCAGGCAGGCAGGTAGGTCGGCCGGTCCGTGAAAATTGAAGGAAATTTCGGGCTTTTCCAGGATGTAGAGGTCATACGCTTCCTACTGAAAGCGTTTTATTCGGCGCGTTTACGAGCCGCTTCGACTTCATGGCGCGTCGTAACACCGGAAATTTTCAATATTACCCCGTGGCCGTAATGTTGGCGGAGATCGCGATTTTAGCACGAATTCATCCCCGCACATATTCCGAATATGTTCGTATTTTAGTTGTGTACGAGCAATTTATTTATATCGATTTTCCGCTTCGACTATTGCGTTATATGTTGTATATATTTATTAAAATTATATCGGTGACACGTTTGCTATATTATAATATTTTATTTGTATACAAATAAAATATTATTTTACAATATTTTTAGTTTATAATTTGAATTTTTTTATTATCGATAGCGAGAAATAACTACTTAATTGTTAAAAAGTATATTTTCTCTTCAAATAAATGTTTGGAAGAAAGTGATATAATCGTCTATTCCATAAAATAGAACAAAAATTTAGAAGGTTTATAATAGGAGAAATAAGATTTAAGTTATTTTTAATTCATATCGACTTAAAAAGGTTATCCCTATTCTTCAGAATAGTTTCATAATACTAATATTATATAATATACTGAATTTCAAATATTTATGGTTAAATTATATATTTGTGTTAATTTTCTATTACCTTCCATATTATGATATAGTATTTATTCTTGATACATTTGTCACACAAATTTTTGTTTTAATTGCCATAAAATAATATTTATATTACACGCTATATAACATGACCGATATGAAATTGTTGAATACGTTAGAATATATATATATATATATATATATATATATATATATATATATATATATATATATATATATATATATATTACTCATAGTATGAATAAAACCCGTCTTTACTTGAAATAAATTGCATTTGTGAGATATCGCACCCTCCTAAGTCATATATATATTTGTGAAACACATTAAGGCAAAAAGTGTTATAGTGCGACAAGGGGTTGATTTGTGAGCGTGATGCGAATACGCCGATAGTACCGTAAAAAATATTATGGGTTGCGATGTTAAAAAGAAAACGAAAAAGAGCAAACTTGCACGCGACCGGCAAAAAGTCAACGTCTGAACGAAAGGGTGAATCTGTTAGATTAATAAATTTCTTCGGCGGTAGGTGATGTGAAAGGGCATCGAAAATGACTTCGGAGACTCGTTGACGGGTATCCGTGAGGTCCCTTGAGTAGAAACGACAGCGCCCAATTGCGCAATTTCCACCAAATTTATATTAGGAATCGTCCCGAGGAATCCTATATGAACGACATTACTGAAAAGTTACCGGATTTTTTTTTTAAGTTTAATTTTGTTCCATTTTATTATGATGTAATCGTTTTATTTATATCACTTTTTATGAATTTAAATATAAAATTTGTATATTTAAAAATATATAAAGTTTAATATAAATGAGTTTATAAAAGATTTAATTTAATGTTTTTTCAACACAAAATACTTTAATATGTAAATTGATTTTTTTTTGTGAATATGTCTGAAAATCCGCTTTTTATATTTTAAATCTAATTTATCCTCTATTAAAATCACATTTTTATGTGTCTGAGATCTACGATTTTTTAAATTAATATTGAATATTTTTGTTAGAAAGTTTCAATAAAATAAGTTTAAAGTATTAATAATGAATTTTCACATACAAAAGATTAAAATTGTCGAAAAGAAATACGTAAAATGTATTAGTTATCAAAATTTAATTCAGTAGAAAGACATTTTCAAAATTTAAAATATCGAAATAAGATAAAATTTGACAAAAGTTGGAAAATATAAGTGATATTAAAATACGTGTATATTTTCTCTTTTATATCTATAATTATTATACGTATAATTTATAACTAGTTTTACATAATAACAATATACTATAATATTAATTTAAATAATTTATAAAGGCAATAAAGATCATGAAAAATATATCGATAAGTAGAAAAAGAATATTAGCTTTTTCTATATTCAAAAAAAATATAGATTTTTTTCATATAATAGAAAATGTAACAATCATAAGTATATTTCGCATCGTTTAACAATTTCAGTTTACTTTTACCATTATATTCAATCATTATCTAACTGCATGGAATTTTCAACTGATATAACAATACTTTCACTATTCAACGATTTTTATATATTATATGTATATCGTTATTGTCGATTGTGTTTCATCTGCATCAGCCATGCTGAAAATTGGCACTTTTTTTTCAAGTGCCTTCTTCGTTTTTTTTTATTTTAATTTTTTTTGTAACGTCGCGAATCTTCTTTTAAATTCTTAAATCTCATTAAAAGAAACATTTTCGCAAACGAATACGTTTCGTTTCGTTTGAACGTGTCAATTTTAACTATTTGCGCCTTCATGCATAATTAACTAGAGTTTTTAAAACTAAAGACACGATTTCAACCCGTATTCGTTAAATTTATTTTTATGAATACATCGACATTCAAAACGAGCTGTAAATTTATTAAAATAAATTTTCGATTCGCAATTTAATTTCGCAGATATATATCTTTATTGTTGAATTTTATTATCGATCACATCATCATCTTCAATATTTAAAATGTCAAGTTTTTATAATTTTACTCGAAATTGATATATTTTTTTATTTTTTTTCAGATATTGAAAAAATAATAATTCCATGATAATTATGTATTTCATTATTTATTGTTCGATTTATTTTTGTTATTAAATTAAGTATAAAATTTAATTTAAAAAATAAGAAAATTATATTTTTTCCTTAGAGAAAATATGCCAGTTATCAAATTTTCCGTTAGCTTGCACTCGATGATGGTCGACAAATTTGATACCTGCTCGATCAGCACCGTCAGAGGGAAAATATAATTTCACGAATAATTTTATTACATTATATTAAAGGAAGGGACGGAAAATGTTCCTATTTACCCGTATAAATACATATATGAACGTAGTATATATATTGAGCGGAAACGAAGAAAATATACGACGCTAAGGAAGAGTAGGTCGGTTTCACGAGTGCTAAGGACGTTTTGTAAGAAAGTTGAAAGTTCCAAAACGAAGATCCTTCCAAAAGGGGATGGACGGGGGGGGGAGGAAGGGCGATATCGCTTTAATTAATTTGGATGCCTAGGTCATTTGCCGTTTCTAGCGCGTGTCGAAAACCCACCATCGGTCCGTAAAAATAAATTGGCAATTAGAGAATCCGAACGGCGCCGTCGGATTTCGGCCGATCGTTTTTCGCACAAATTAACCGACGACGACGACGATCGGGACGTTTCTATTTTGTGCTCCCGCAATTTCCATCCCTCCACCCTCTATTACCACCGTTTTTCTGCTATTTTTTTTATTTTCTTTAATTTTGCGGGTTTTTCCGCCGGACCGCTCGTTTCATTACGGTTTCATACGAATGCAGAATCGATGAAAGTTGCACGACCGAAGAGGTTTTTCCTTTTTTTTCTTTTATGCGAATGTGATCTTGCGTGCTCGCTCTGAAACTCGGTAATATTTAATGGAAATAACTTCGACGGTTTCGTGACCTTATTTATTCACAATATTGGATCAGATTCTGGCTGTACGAGCTGGAAAAGAAAAACAAAGAAAATTTATTTCCGAGAAAACGGTTCACGAAGCTTATATCTGTCGTATATTCAGCACATAATACATTGTTCGTATTGCATTCTTTCTTACATATTTTTGTTTGATATTAGACATATATTATTATATTTCAATTTTATGATATAAAACATACTTATTTTTATCATTTTATATTTATATTAAAAAAAAAATATTAACTGTATTTAAGACATTATAATTTTAATTTTAAAACAGAATGTTTCTTAGAAAATAAGCTAGTTTTCTGTAAAAAATAATAAATAAAGTAACTGTTGCGCCACAGATTTAATTTAAACGGTATGTTTATTATATTTTATCTCTTTGTTAATTGTTTGCGATCACTGGTCTGTTAAATTGCTAAAACTTCTGTGACATTTAAACTGTATATACGGCGACATTTTACTATATTCTGATAATAGTTTTTTCGCATTATTTCTTCCTCTATCAATTTATTTTTTTTAATATAATATTTATAATGATAATATAATATATTTATTCTCATTTTATTTATAGCGCTTCACTTGTAATTTATTCAAATTAATATAAAGGATTTAAATGTATTTCAAACATATTAATATAATAGAAAGTAGACAGTTTCAATGTAAGCCTAGTGTGCCAAGTGAGTCTAACTAACGTTAATCTTCTTCATTTACGTTTATACCATACATTTTAGTAATACATGCGATGATCGCACACGAATATATTTTCCAAAGAATCTATCTAAACATTTACATATAAATGTGTTCTACGGGCAGTTTGTATAATTATAAACATCGATATTTTAAATATATCACACGCCGGAGGCGTATATTATACGTGACACGTCGGGTTTAATCCAGGAATAATATTCGATTATTATAACGTATTACTGACTCCATATCAAAATCGTCATGTTAAAATTAACCGTATAGTAAGGTTTTAAAGCGTTATTTTTATATAATAATAATAAATAACGCTTTCTTTTTTGAGATTAAGCTAAGTAAATATGACGATAAAGTATCGTGTCGTAACATTATATATACTAATCTACCTAGATTCTATGGAGCAGATATAATAATACCATAAATCCCATGACAAAGAATAGAAGTGTTCTATACTACATCCTTAGATTTATTTACACATAGCCTTTTATGTCGTATTAAAAATATTTTATAAGATTTTTTCTTCGTAATAATATTTTTAGATAAAATTGAGATTTTTCATATAAATATTGCGTTATTTTCATATATGTACTGTTGATTATGAAAGTCTCGTGTATTTATATTTAAAAGTATTTTCGTTTGTAGTAAAAAATATATTTCTTTATAAAAAATAATTTTGAAAATTTGATATCTGGATAACTAAAAGATAAATTCACTTATCTATATTTTGCTGTTCGGAACTTTAGAGCTTAAACACGCACTGCTACTGAACATTATTTGATGAAATATTATAAAAATGAAAATCTTTTGGAAACGAATGATATATCTGTAGTATAGTTATTTTATAATTAAAATTTCCAATATATTACAATATATTATAATCTTAGGAGATTACGAAAGTTGTAACTAAATATTAATCCGGATCTTATATACATATATAAATGTAGATTAAGATTCATATGTGTCCTAAATTTTGCAAGGTTTAAAATTATCGCATTAACCCTTTCGATGTACACGCATAGATATAAATCAGCTATTTGAATAGCAATGAAAATTAATAGCATGCGTTTGAGACTTGACGTGCATGAATAGTAAACACAGAACATAGTTAACCGATACGAGTTACGATGTAAATTTATGTTAAAGTGGTTTTCGTCTTACACGTCAACGCAAACACGAGGACAATTCATGTTTTGATAAGATATGTGCCCCGGCGTTGAACGGGTCAATGTTATCCGTGCGGCTTTATCCGCCTTAAGGCTCGAATATCACCTTGATTTCCCACGAGCTTTTCGTGTCAAACTTGGCACCGTGGTCGTACTCATAAAAATTCCCGGTTTTCGATGCGTGTCCGTTCATGATTATTAATTAATTTCGAAGGATCCTCGTCCTGGATTAGCGTTTGGATCGTAGTCGTGCGCGACCACCGTGAAATCCTCGGATGGGTTCCGATTTTCCGCCGGAAAACTCTTAGTTACGCTATTCGGATATTGTATTCCGATTTTATAGTGGCACGAAATGTATATTATATTTTTAATATACATGAAGGCTTAATAGTAGGATAATATTTTAAAATTGTATAATTTTTTTTACCTAATTTTCACATGGTCAGATTATCGATTTTGTATTTTTATCAGATATAATTAAAAATATATCAAATCCTTTTGAACAAAATAGAATAATATCTGATAATTGAATAATAAGTCATTTTAACTCTTAGAAGTTGTTGCACTGCTGATATTTTATATATATAAAATAATATAATGATAGACTCAGAATAAGTAGTTAAACATTGTCAAAAACATTAACGTGAATAAATATTGAAAGTGTTATTCAAATTTATCGATGAATTTTAAATATTACTGTAGTAAACATATGACGACTTGAATACGTAGTTTACTTAATTTATTATATATTATATAAAGTACCCAATTTGAACCTATCAAAGATAAAATATGATAAAATTCAAACAGGATATATATAGAATCTTCCTTTCTTTTCTTTTTTTTTTTTTGCTCGCAACTCGCGTCGTATAACCGATTCGATCGCATTATACGAATATTCGCAGTTAAATTGGCAAAGTTGAAGAGTGCGTGCGTTAAATTCGCTTTTCGAATTCGTCGTTTATTGAACGGACAAATTTTCACTTCGTTTTTCCCTTCGTCACGGTGATTTTCCCGTTGCGATGACCTGTCACTGTCAGAACGGGGGCGAGCGGGGATCCTTTTTAAAACGTTCACGAAATTTTTCAGAAGAAAAGATTTTTTTCCGCTTACTTTTTTCTATAATCCCTTATATCGTCTTTTATTATATTCTTTTTGAAAAAAAAATTTTATTCACATACTCATAAAAATAATTAATGATTTTCATAGCGATATTCATATGATATAATATATACTTATAAATATTTTCGTATGAAAACGTATAATAAATTTTATCGGTAGCGTTCACCCATATAATATACATATATATATATATATATATATGTATACAGCCTTCAGTGATATATTATGAAGTTTTATCTTTCAGGAAGAACGTCTCAGTGTACGTATATTTTGATTGTATTATATATAGTACATTCAGTTTTAATATATATATTGTGTTTGCATATCGTTATTTAAAACACGAAATGGCAAAAATAAAACGTACTTTTTAAAAAAAAATACATAAAAACTCATTAATTCGAATCGATTTTTATTTATAGAGTATTTTTTTATCGGCGAAAATTTGCCGTTTTAATTAAAAGCGTTGTTTTAAAAGTGAATAAATTTAATACGTCGAAAGGTTATCTATTTTCATAATTTTGAAAAAAAAAATTATTTCAATGAATTTAAATATGTTTTTTTAAAAATAATTTTATGGTTTAAAATTATATCGATTTTCAATTTATAAAAATAGATTTAGAGTATGTAATTCATATATGATAAAATAGAAAATCCGAAATATTAATAATGTGTACTGAATTTAGCTTAGCTTAGTATTTTATATAATAGGATTACTTAGTACAATTTAATTTCATCTAAATAATGGTGAAAATTATTCGACAGTTTTCAGTTTAATATTTTATAATATGAACTATTAAATTAATTTTATTCTAAAAATTACAAATATTTGATAAAATTTTTGAAATAATGACATCATAAAGAAAACTTTTTAATAATATTACATATTTAAATGAAAGTTTTTATTTTATGATTTATATGTTTAATATTCGTATATCTAATTTTTTTTCGTATGATAATATGCGATGTTAATTTTAAACCCATGTTCCAAAATCGTAATATCAGCACCCGAGTAAAGTTTTCCTTTTTCGCATTCGGTATTTTATAGTAAAGCGTAAACTTTTAAAATAAATAACTTAACTAAACTATTGTTTATATACACATACAGGATTATGGTGAGGTGAGATGAGGCAAGGCGGGGGCGGGGGGCGGTGTAGGCGTACACATTGAGGTTTTATATATCGCATTCGGAACGAGTAACATGTTCAGTCAACGGTTAAATTTCGAAATTCGCCCGAGGCGGGAGATATAATCGGGTAAAGTTCATTGGCAAAAGTTTCCGATATCGGTATGCACGAGTCAATTAGCGCAATCGGAATCAATTATAATAAACGAGAAAACGGGAAAGTTGAATTTACAAATTTTCGAAAGCACACTTCAAAGCGTCGGCGAGAAATCGTCGCTTTCGGGCTCTTCGCTCGCACAACTTTCGTCAAAGCCTTAAACGCCGAAACCGCACCTAGTTTTGACAAGACTAATTTAGCGATTATATAGTACAACTACTGCTACTGCCATTATTGGTCTATATATATATATATATATATATATATATATATATATATATATATATATATATATATATATATATATATATATATATATTTGTATACATATATTGGGTACTTATAAAAGTGAAAGGTTTTCAATTTGTGTACGTTTTGGACGGTAGATTAGGGCACATTTGCATACGAGATGAAACCGGAGCCTTTTCATTATTAACGGATCGATTCTTTCGTACATCGTCGGACCTCGTCAATAAACAAACATTATAAAGTCTACTAGTGCTATTCACAATTAATTTGTTCGGATATTTAAATTCAAAATATATAAAGAAAAATCTATTTTACTTTTAATATAATTAAATTGACCTAAAAAAAAAATTTACTCACATAATCCTAAAAGCTAAAATAATAATCTACTATTCATAAATAAAAAATATTCAATTTTTTAAATCAAAAATTATTTCACCACAACACTAAATTAAACATTCATTCCAACATTGATATTTATTATTTGATATAATATTTGTTTTGATTGAAAGCGAATATTCATTTGCATATAAAAACATCAAATATTCATAAAAGAAAAAAATATTCGGTTGTGCTTCGTTCATTTCGCGTCTTTTTCCGCATTTTTTTCCTTTCTCTCTCTGCGTTATCATATATTTATATTACCGAGATTCGAAAATTCCGAAATAGTAAATTGTTGGGGTTTTAAAACGAAAATTTTATTCCACATGTATATTTTATTTTTTCGTTCAATTATTACATATTCGTAAAATATGCGATTTTTGTTCAATTAAAAGTTAAAAAAAGTCTACAATAAAACGAAATACACCGAAACTATTATTGGATATAACTGAAACATTGTTTAAAATTTGTAATAAAAATTTGAATATTTTATCATTTTCAAAAGGTATTATAATGAAATATAACCACTAAATATAATATGATATTATAATCTCTGATAATATTACTTATAATACAAATAAACATATATATCATTTTTGTGATTAAAGTTATATAAATATTCGAGTTCACGATATTATGTTTATATAATTTAATTGATATAATAAATAATTAAGGAAGTCTCTCTAGTCGGTCCCTCATTATTGAATATCGTGATCGTGGATTTGTGTTATGTGTTGATCCATTAAAGTTCTTCAACCATTCCTGTCCTCAACTGCCTTCATTACTGAAACAAATCTTCATTCTGCTATCTCATTCCGTCGTCTTGTTGACCTTCCATTTCCTTTTCAACCTTCCACATTGTTCATTATAATCTTCTTCCCCATTTCTTTTATACGAACAATACGATCAAATAATTTGATAATTCTAATATATCTATAGAATTTTTTTACTAATTTAATATAAATTATATTTTTTTTTTGAGACTACTTAGGCGATGTATATATTTTTTTCCAAGTTTTTGTATGATCGAGCAAACTTTATGGCTCCACTCTTTAGCAAGTCGAGTAGAACTTGTTAATAAATTGACGTCTTGATAAAACCCATCATAAGCATGCGAATATTTAAGTTTCGGGTTAAAGTCTCGGTAACTTTTACGTCGTTCACATATTTACTGGTCTAACAAAACCACGCCCGTTGTTGCCTTCGGTCTCATCAACTTTGAGATACGCTTTTTTCATTATTTATATAATATATTTTTCGACTCGGAAGTGAACGCCCGTTCATTTCTGAATTCGTACTGTACTTCCGGTCTATTCTTTATATATGTTTTATTTATTTTATTTTTTTTAGTTGTGCGAAGGTTTCCAAAACAATGGCAAACAATGGTGGACGCGTGCGTTTTTATGAACGTTTTGTGCTCAACGTTGACAATAATTTCTATTTCGTATTGTTCGTCGGAAATGTTAATTGACTCGTGTTTTGTATGTCGTTTCGCTCAATATTTTTTTTTGACGCGATTTTTCCTCAGAATTTGTTCGGTCCGTATTCGAATCGCCCGTTGTTCATCAACAATGAAAAGTCGTTAGGCTTTGAACGAAGAACTTGCATTTGAGACATTTCGGAAGGTTAAGGTGCGTCCCATAATGGCTTTTCTACTTGGGATATTTCTCCTGAAAGCTCCGCGATTTATCAAAGAAATAATACGGCTTTTAATTATTTCGTTGAATATAATATTGTATAGTATATTTAATGAGAGGTATTTTTGCTGTATATAATATTTTATTTATATACATAAATGATGCACCTTTTGTAAATATCAATTATTATAAGTTTACTATTATATTTAATGTCCAGTATATGCCAATATACTATTATTAAAACTTTTTGCTATTTATCTCAGTTTTAACATTTAAAAAGTTCATATTTTTCATAGGATACACGTAATAGTGATACTGATTTTTTAAATCAAAATAAAAATGGAAATATTGCTTATCTTACAATTTAAAAAATGGTAGTAATCACATAATAACACGATTTTTCATAATATTACCATGGTTATAATACTCGATAAAATATTGTAAGAGAGTAGTGTATTTCATATATTACTTTTAAATTAATCGAATGTTTAAAATAATAACAAGTTAAATTAGTGGACTTTTCTTTTAGTTTGACCCCTTTAAAAATTCAACCCCATCATATTTTGTATATATTTATTGAAATTACTATACGAAAATTGCCAATAAGTATATATTTTACGGTCGGTGGTAAAATATCGATTTTTCACAACCGCGTATTTTCCATTTTATGATGTATTATAAATATAAAGAAGCATACACACAACTACGAAAATTCACTGTTTTACGGCAGTATAATTTCGAAAATTCAACGTCTTAACTGATTCAAAATAAAGCCTCGTGGACACGAAACGTGCTTCATTATATATTCATTGTCGATCCACTTTTGTAGCGAAAACTTGCTTGAATTCTATTCAAAAGATTTTTTTAGCTTGAATCTGTTGAAGGTATTCATATCGACAGCTGTCATATTGAACTCGGTACATTTCTTCTCGTAGATATTATCTGCAGAAGAATTATTTCTTATTCCTTATTCGACCCACACGTTGGAAAATTTAAATAGAAATTGTAGATAAAGAAGGCGTTTGCCTTCTGACATTTATTAAAAATTCAACATTATGATTTATTCCATTATATAAAGTCAATTAAATTAGAAAAAAATATTATGATAACATACAATTGTTCCCATCTTCGTGAATGTTATATAATTCAATCGTTTGAATCGTGTGTGTTTGTGTGATGTTTTCAGGATATTCTTTTATAAATTTACGCTATTATAATATAATAATAATGTGTAGTGTTTAAAAATAATCGAAAAAAAAATCATGTTGGCTTGCGTTTGTCAACCTGCTGAAACGAAATTATATAAGGGAGGTCGTGCTACATCTATAGGTCCATTAGGGGGACCGAGAAGACCTTTGCAAAGACCAAGAAGTTTAAAGTCGAGACCTCCGAAACCGCCGCCAAAACCAAATTCTTACTCGACAACCAGTGAAGATACAAAATCGTCTTCGAGCCAACAGAAATCTCCCAGAAATTTGCTCAGTTTAAAGAAGATCGAGCAACGGATCAAATCTACTAAAATATCATCAGTGTGTTCTTCAAAAGAAGACAGCGAACCTTGCAGTCCTCAAAAAGCACTCTCAGATCCATTCAAACCGGGAAATAGGGAAAAGTTATTGAAAATCAACGTCAATACGAACAAAATCGACGATGTTAAATCGGACTGCGGAAAAAGCGATGGTGCCGAAGTTGACGCAATATGTAATGGAATTGTTGCCATAACGGACCAAGATGGAAAAATATTTTGCGTCGATAATCTGATATTAGTAGGTGAAGACGTTTTGAATAAAATAAAAAATTACGATGATAGCGGCGATGAGAGTCAAGACGTCAAGAAGTGTCCTTCGTATCCTGCGCCAAAGGATACTCTAACGGTGAAGCAGAAGACTGACGAAGAGGAAGCCGGAGTTTCGACTTCCGACGGAAATAATGCCTGTCAGGTATATCTCAAATATATATATGCGTGTTTTTATGTTTATGTATAGTTTATTGTTTTGAGTCGATTTGATAGAAATAGGATATTCTCTTATTTCAATTTTAGTCGTATTATTTTTGATTAAATGTTTCAATGATTAAAATTTCAGTGTTCAGCTGATATAGAAAAACTATATTTTTTTAATTATTTAGAAAATAGTTTTTTTTGTGATTTTTAGAATGAATGCTTTTAATATTTATATAACAAAATTAATGTTAGTCTATATACTATATCTGTTTTATAATTTTCGTTTCTTTTTATGAATGGTAATTATAGAAATAATAAAAAATATATAGTTAAATCCAATTGCCTGTATATTTTTTTAATCAAATAGATGATTAAAAATTTCAGTATATTTCCGGAATTTCGATAATGAAAAAAATATTTTAGGAAGAAAAATATACTAAATTGTGTATATAAATAATTTTAATTTCATATTGGACAAATATTGATCTTTTTCTTTCGAAACCATTTTATGATGTTATAAAAATATAGTATGAAAATATTTACAAAGATAATGTTTAATATACTACCAAAGAGTAATTTTATTATATTATATAATAAATTCCATTAATATTACCATTACGAAAATGAATATTTAATCTGTTTATAACTATCACAATTCTAAACACTGTTTTATCATATAATATCCTGTATACTGTAAACAATTATTGATATATTTGTTGAGGTAATTAACCAATGATAACTTGAAATTGAATTGATGTTATTGAAATATATTCCTAGTTTCAATTTTCAGTTAGATTTATCAAATAAATTTTAAATTATGTATCCTTTATATTTAATTCATTTAATATAAATATTTTATATTATATATATATATATATATATATATATATATATATATATAATTTTCATAATGTAATGTATTATATTTATAATGCGTTAAAATATTTAAACTTTAACTTATATTAAAAATAGGTGTTTACAATTTATGTTGATATAATTATTATTCATAACAATCCTCTTTCAAAGTTATAATGATATATAATATAATCTGACAATTATACTTCCTTTTATGAGGTTTTTGATTTAATTCAATGTTTATACATAATTAAATAATATGTAAATATTTGGACAGATGTTTGCATATAATTTGAATATTTTGTTTATAAAGTTAAACTATTGGAATTTTATTATTATTTTCCCGTTTTATTTATAAATCGTGCATGTTCATTATGAATACATATAAAATAATGCAATTTAATTAAACTATATGGAATTTAGATTTAAAAGCATGTAATATTAATTATTAATTATTATTTTTATTTTATATAATGAACGTAATTTTGTAGAATTCCAATAATGCAGTAATGAGGGATAAATTTATTTATAGAATAATATATTAATTATCTTTAGGTCTTCATTAAATACGTTTTATAAGCTATATCGTAACTAAGAAAATTTTATGTGTTATAATATAATGACGTTATTAATCTTTATTTTTTCTCATTTTGTTTCAGGTGAGGATCTTTTTTTATTTTCACTACGTACTCATTATTTTTCGAAGATTTATGTTCGGTAATGTATAACAGGATTTTTACGATAAAAATTCAATTATTTATACGCGAATTGATTCGTTTGACTTTAAACGAACTTCGACATTAATGTGATATGAGATATAAGATAGGTTGAAAAATTTAATAAAAATAATCTGAGAAATTTTACATAGATGTTCTTTAAATTTTTCGTTCACTTATTCTTTTTTATAAAATTCATTGTTTGAAACGGGACAAAAAAATCGATAATAATATTTACATTACAAATATGAAAAAAATATACACGCTGTATATGCATAAATACATAGATTTTTATTGACGATATGTAGTTACAATATATTGTGCAGTGAAATTGAATTATCCGGAAATTTTCTCGTTTCGCTAATTGGGAATGTAGTAGTACAACTTGTTATACATTTCCACCCTGACGAATGTACGGCCAATTTCAAGACAATCCCTAAATAGTTTTAGGGCCTTCGTTTGAGGACCTTTTCGTCTGCACAGGTACAATCCAATTAAGGCTATATCGCGATAGACGCTACTAATGAATGTAAAGGTACAAGTGAAAGGGACGTATTCATAGTCTTTCCTATACAATTTCCAGTTTGTGCCATTTTCGTCTTCTTCTATTCGGTCGTGAAAATTATTATTATGATGACGATTGGAAATTCGGGTGCGAAAATTCGTGAATGAAATTAATATTTTCAGCGCGGTCGGGCGACTCGTTTTTACTTTGCACGCTTGGCTCGTAAATGTTTCTATTCATACTTAAATGGAAAGCTTATTAAATAGGTTTCGAATTTAAATTTATCGAAAGCTTTGTTGTAAAGTTCATTGTGTGACGTACGCGTATGAGAATTGATCGCTTTTGTATAAAACGAACCGTTTAATCGAAAAATTTACTCACTTAATTTAAATTTATATCAATTATCGAACCTTTCATATCGGTTTAATTATATAATATTATTATTACCATATATAATATTGTATAAATCAGGTATTTACGTAAAATATGTTATTTATTTTTTCAATATATTAATTATTAATAAAAATGTGTAGAATGTAACGATAATTAATTCGGATGAAAGAATTCAACGTATCCTACACAAAATAACGTTTAATGAATATTTTTTATAAATAATTATCTTTCAGTAAATACTGAAGTCGTATTTTTTTCGAAATAAAAATGACTCTTCTCTGCCCTATATATTTTTTTCTTCACTTCGTCTTGAAGTATGACAAAAGAGAGTCAAGTACTATTGTCTGTTGAGAAAGAAAGAAAAAATGAGGGTCTCAGTAATTAGCGGTCGAGCGATCTTTTACTGTCTTTTCGCATACCTTTAGTGGTTTATTTCTGACTCCGTAACACCTCTGTGTCATAAAAATATACATAAATTATCCAGTATTTATACAAACATGTATACATATAATATTTTTCACAAAAACTTTAAATTACAAAATAGAATAACTTATTTTTAAATTAACATTAATATAATATATTTTTTTGTTGTATTGAAATGTATAATTGGATATTTTTAAGGCATATATTCGTGTTTATACCTATATCTGTAATTGAAGAACTTTTCAACGTTCCCTTTTAAGGGGTCCTTTCAGTATTTTAACAAAGGAATGCTTATTAAATTGTCGCTCTGTTTCTATTATTAAAATATATGACGGTTCCTATTTGTATTAAGTTCTTTACTGTTAACGTTCGAATTACGTGTTAATTATCGTGATTTGTATTTTTGTTTTCATTGAAAATGTTTCAATTTGTTAGTGAAATGGAAAATTATAACAAATTTGATAAAATATCCATTATATGTTATAAATTCACTAATGAAAATCTTTCAGTTTCAAATTTTTTCATCGTTTTTATTTATAATCTAAAATTTAGCTTCCGTGATATACGAATTGATATATTTTTCAACTTTCACAAATCAAACCCGAAATTTTGAAGCATCATTTACGTAAAAACTTTTCCAACATTTGAAAGCGACCGATTTGCCCAAGTCGGATTTTTGAAATGCTGAAAATTATGAATGAAAATTTTAACGGCATCGTTTCGCATTTCTGCACCGACGCTTTTAACCCTATTTTATATATTTATTTTCAGATCCCATTCCCCTATCCTTTTGCTCTTCCATTTTTGCAAACTTTTCCGTTTTTCATCCGCCCACGTTTTACGAACGCAATTTTTTACCTTCAAAATCGAAGTTTTACGAAATTGAAAACGGGAAAAATCGTTTTTCTTGACTTTAAAATATTATATAAAAAACGGTGATACGATTCTAATGTTCGATATAAAACAACAGTACAGTTTTTTTTGTATGTAAATATATTTATTATTTTTTTAATAACATTCATTAAGTTACACTTTCATGTATTTACTATATATGACATATTTTTTTATGAAATTATCGATAATTTTTGGTATTCGAGTATTAAATAACATGCTGAAAACTAAAATATTTGAAATGGTTGGCATTCTTTGTAGCTCAATGTTGAAATTCTTGCGAAGGTTTTCTATATCAAAAACACGTGACATCGACCCTGTTTTATATTACATAAACCTTTTAAAGTTTGCAAATGTTTCGTTCATGTTGAGCCCTTTGATACTTTATTATTATTCGGCGTTATCGTTAAAAATTTTCGCTTTAAATATCAAAGCTGCTTCGATGGTGTTTTCCTTTTTTCCTCTTTTATTTTTTGTTTTCACGACAATTTTTTCCGCTAAATCTGTACACAAGATGGGTCCGAATGTCCGAAACTCTGTTTGTTTTCAATCTTTTTTTCTCGCTTTTTATTTTGTAGAATCTAGGGAAAGTTTTTCATTCTGTTTTTAGTAGTTTTTCTCCGACTATTAGTGTTTCTTATAAAATGGCAATCAGTTCTCTGTCCAACAGCAAAAACGATTTCTCGGTACTTTTCTAAAAGAAAAGTTTCGATGAAATACAATTTCAGTGATTCTCAACTTTATCTAAATATGATTTATGTTTGAATTTATTTGTATTCAACCTTTTTAAAATTTGTTTATAGCAATAATATATTTTAATAATCTAATGTATTGTATTATTCATATTATTTTAAAATAATAATTATTTAATTAAACCGTATAAATTATGGAAAAAAATATTATAAAACGTTTAGGTTCCTTTTATTGATGTTTTATGATACGAATTTATGAAATTCATCTTTAAGAAAATGTTTTGCATCACTGATGAAATGTATCCCGACCAGGCAAATAATAGAGTATATCGAGAGAGAAAATACTCTACCAACGACTCTACTTTTCCAACGACAGCCTTTTGATAGGTTCGTATCTAGTCTGCCCTTAGCTCTAAACTTCTTTACGAGGGATTAGAGATACGAACCCCCTGGGAAAAAATGTCTTCGAAACGCAATACGAATCATCACTCTTTTCTATCCCTTTATTACTATTATTGTTTTAAGGAAACAGATCGGCATTTTTCTCGCCGCCTTATATTTACGACAATTTTTGGGTTCTAGCTTTTTTCCTTTTTTTTTTTGTTATACTCGACGTTGAAATTATTTTCTTTTTTCCTCCCCCCTTATTGTAATTTACTCGTGTGGTGTTTTTTCTCGCTTGGCCTTGTCGAAATCGATTTTTCACGTGGAAAAGAAGGTTGTACGGTCGTCACCGCCATACACAACACCAATCTAAAAACTTAAATTCGTCCCCCATTTTTATAGGAAAGGGGATAATAAAAAGAAAATACGAGCCTAGTTTCTAAACACGTAACACTCGTAAAATAAAATATTGTTTGCATAATTTATCTTCACTTGCAAATTATACATTAAATAAATATTATTCAAATTTTTATCATTTTTTCCATCGTATTTAAATTTTAAAGTTTATTATATATTTCAATGTTTATAAATAAGATATAATTTTTAAAATAGATTATTATTTAATTTAACGTATTATGTTTTGATAGTGTTATAGAAGTGTTTGATTATATTAAAACTTTTGGTTTGGTATTGATTTTAATCGATAACTTGATCTAAAGCTATTTGTAAATATTGAATTATATGTTTTTGATTGATTTTTATAATTGTATTGATAAGACGAAGATTGAAAGTTTTTTATTAATATAAAAAAATATATGTAAAATTTTAATTTAAGAAAGAAAATAAAATAAATTTATTTTTATGAAGATGACTTAAAGTTTTAGTAAAAAATTAATTCAAATGTTGTATAGATAAAAATATAGAGCTTTTTTGCATATTCTAAGTCTCTTGATATCTGACGGTAACTGCATAAAGCGTATGAAATATTGCAATTTTACGAGAAAACTGTACCTAAAATGAATTATGCACGCGACGCTGGCAAATCACGAGAAATTACCATCGCACCGTACGAAATAAAACGCGATTTTTATCGCGCGCGCGCCGCACTTTGAGAAGCGGCGGCGAAAAGTCAAACGGGCAAACTCGGAGGGAGGGGGAAGTGGGGGAATGGGGAGGGGGAGGAAACACGCAACGTATGACCCGACCCTGCACGATATCCGAAAATAAAAAATTATGGAAATTATAACTTCACCGACGAGCGATAGTGAAATTAAAAAACAACCACGGCCCCCCTCGACCCCCCCCGGTCTTCATACGTATTATGCATAATTACGCATTTTTTGTTTTTCGTTGTTTTTTTTTTTTGGTTTTTCAACATTACGCTCGTGAATTATGATGATTTTCATACAGCATATTCAGCTGAAAATTACACTGACGTTGTACCGTGTTTTAATGTAAACTAATTTAAAATTATAAATTTATATTACTATAATGTAAAAAAGTACATATATATATATATATATATATATATATATATTATAATTTATTTATCCGCACATCAGAAAAAATAATTATTATATTTTATTATTATTAATGATGTTATAAAATTTATCCACATAAAATATTGGAAAATTTCTTATATAATATTTTATTCAATTCCATTAAAATATCTCAAAATTATCATTTTAGTATATAATATAATTCAAGGAAACGTCAAATATGATTAGATAATAATAATTCATAAGATCGAATTTATTTAAATAATTCATATATACGAAATAAGTTCGTTTTAATCTCGATTTCTCAATATTATTATTATATTCAATAACGATATTCCACATTAATATATTCAAAAGTTATAGAAGATGATGGGTATGTTTTTATTACATAAATGAATATAAGATGGTGGAAATTCTGATAAAACAAATACAAGACGCATTTCTTTATAATATATGTGGGTTTGTTTATGATTTATTTCGGAAAAAAAATAAGAATGACATAATATATTTTTAAATGTGAATTATACAATGTAAGAAAATTCAATGTAAGTCTTCTTCGTTGTTTATAAGATTTCTATGTAATATGTCTAAGCTTCTTTTATTGATTTCAAACTGTCGCCATGCTAATACGTTTTAAGCCATTTGTCATATTTTTATTTTAAATGGATTTATTTTCAATATGTACAATAATTGATCAATATTAAAATATACTATAATTGATTCGAAAATTAATGTAATATTAAAAAATATACTAACTTTTGAAATTGTTCACTTAAAAAGTTATACGGTTTGATGTTAAAGTTTACTGTTTAAATTGCAAGTAAGTGCCTTAGTTAATGCTTAGTTGTCCCTATATAAAGGAAGTGGTGAATTATCATAATCTTATGTTAATGAAGATATCCCGCACTTTAGATAATCGAAGTTCGGAAGTAACCTATTCCCCTCGGACTTAACTAAGCATTATAATAACAAACATCACCTATTATGCGTTAAATAAAGAACATAAACTAATTTTGGATTTTTTGAGATTTTAACCGTGACCTAAATATACAAGTTTTTCCGTTGAAAAGTCTAATTATATACGAAGAAAATTCGCTAGTTACAGCGTTACGTGTGACCTCGTAGAATAATAAAGGGCAGTTTTCGGTGATGGAAAGTTGTAAGTATTAAAATTTATAACTCTAGCTATTATTTTGAAGGATTTGACTATTGCTGCATTTTTGCATTTTTTTTCTAAATCTTTTTTTATTAAATTTTGAAAATAAAAGTTAATCTAAGAGTTAAATAATATTCAATATTTAGTTATATTTTTTTTTATATTGAATTTATTATTATCCTGAAATTATTATGTTGTATAAAATCGAAAGATTTATAAGCTTATCTAACGTGGCGTGTACCTGGGCACGTTTGGAAACCGCTGATTTATTGTTTTTTTGCGGTCAGGTTTGTCGATGAATATTCGTTGGCGCGCATATTGCGGTAAAATCGTAACAGCAAAACGCCATTTCCGCGGGGAAATGAAAACGCCGCATTCGCCCTTCTTTCCGCGGACAGTTTTTTTTCCTCCCCCGGCAAAATTTTCCGACCGGCGATCGTCTCGAAAAAAAAATAAAATAATAATCGCATGCAAATTCGCCGACGTATCGCAGCGAAAAACGTTCACTTCGTTTTTATTTTATTTTATTTCTCTTTTCTGTTTAGTATTTTATTTTATTCTATTTTATTTTTGATTTATATCGCATAGTGTGTCTCGAAGGTGCCGTTTTTTCGGTTTTTCGCTGCGACAAACGCCCGTTCGCTCGTTCTTACGCTTTTATGAACCCGACTATGTTTCTCGGAAGAGGCGAAACGGGCATATAAAGAAAATAATAATAATAATAATGTATGCGTATGTTAAAATGAAAAAAAAAATAAACCATATGCCGTACACGTAATACGGATGAAGAAGGGCGAATCAGATATTATACGCACGTTCGCGACAAATGCACTGCGTCGTTTTCGCAAATGTAAAATAGCAAGTACACTCAACTCGCTATGAAAGATTTTTTTTTGTGATTTACGTTGCTGAAAATTTGATATTATAACGTAAAAATGGCGTTATTGCTATCATTGTAATATTACACGTGTAATCTTAATAGTAATTAATGAAATTAATATGACAAAGTTGGTATTTGTAAGAAGTGGATGTATATATTGTTTATTTAGTATTGCTTTGAATATAGGCATTATTTATAAAAATATCATCAAATTATGCTTTCGGAAATATTTTTCATTGATCGTCCGAATTAAAATTTTTATCTGTAAGAACGATATTATAAAGTATGAAATATATTTTTATATCATAGTAAATATAGATAATTTCAAAATTAAATTGGAATTAGTATTTCTGAAAAATTCTTATATAAAAAAATAGAAAATATTTTTTATATAATAAAATGTCAACAATTTCATTTTTATTCTATAATATATTAAACGATTTTTGACAATATTTATTTTTTTCACGTTTATTTGTGAAATTTCACAATGAAAAAAAAATCGAGAGAAACATCCGTCATTCACGACGAAATATAATATTTATTCTGTCATTTTTACTAAATTCTACAAATATAGAGTGACATTTTTTTTGTCATTATCCACTTACTTCAAATTAAATCGTTCTTTTTTTCACATTTGATGCTGTGTTTAAAATATAAATAATGTTACTCATACATGTACTCAGATAAAATTGTAACTCTGTTTATATTTATTTACGAGTACATATTGTAAATAATATATGGGGGTTGTTTTCTCTTTTCTTTACTTTGTCATATTAATGAATATTTACATTATTGTCTTCTTTGCGATGTGGTACACATTTGATTATTATATACAATTTTAATGCTTTAGTTACTGATTTTACGAATATGAATGATTTTTATATCGATATTTCTCAGTAAAGATATCTACCCTAGTTTAATTATTAATATTTTCTTTAATAATACAATGTACTCTGAGTTTTAATTTCGTATTAAAAATATGATTGATTCTTCTTTATTGTTTTGAAACTACTTGTACTTTTACATGTTAATGGAAATAAATATATTTAAATTTAAAATATATGACTAAAGTGCTTTGCAATTATAATATAGAAAATCTTTTTTTTTAAATATATTTTTGTTAATAATTACGTATTCAAATTATTGAAAATTTACGTTAAAATCACTAATATATTGCATTAAACTGTATTAAAATTAATTAAATTATAAAGGAAGCCATTAAAATTAGTTGATGAATAACCTTAAAAGCTTAGACCTACATTTCCAGCAGAAATTTAAAGATTCTTTATTGCTTGTTATATATATATATATATATATATATATATATATATATATATATATATATATATATATATATATATATATACATTTCACTAATCGATTTTATTCTTTTGTATATAAAAATATATTTTTATGTTATATACATATTTTTGTCCATTGATTTTTTTAAACACTTAATATGGAATATATAATAGAAATTTTAATATATCGTTATAAAATAGTTTAATTTGACGTAAAGAGTATTAACAGTAAAAACAAATCAATAAATTCTTAAATTTCGATATTATGTCAATATGATTCAAACTATATAGACAGCTTTTACGGAACTTACGGTTTTATTAGACACCTTAAAAAATTCGACTCGACTTTTTTGAGAACGTCAAAACGAAGCACTTCACCATAGTAAAATGTAGTCTTATTGCACGAACGACAATATAATTTAAACACTTTAATGTACGTTGAAGACAAAATGATAGCTTTAGGCGACAAGTTAATTTACGTTTCATCTTGTGCGAGTTTCGGTGTCGGATATTATGTTCGTGAAGTCACTCGTTAATTCCGCTTTTTATGCTCGATTCCAATAATAATAATAACGTTGGTTATTTTGTGCATAATGAATTCGCATATATTCTATGCGATAATAGTGCAAAATTTTATACATTATATATGAACAATTATAAAGCACGTTTCTTCATTATTATTATACTTATGTAATATATTTTATAAATTCCTATACGATTTTTTTCATATATCCTTATCGGTTTGTGTAAGCATTTGAATTCAAAAGGATCGCACATATGTTTACCTCAACGCGTACAATGTTCCAATATTGTTTTCCCGATTCACGATTTCCAATTATCCCGAAATATTTTACAATTCAATATCGACGATAGTGTAATTTGCCCTTTCTTGATATGGTTAAAATAATATTGTTTTCGAAATGGAATAATATTTGTTTTCAAAGAGCTCGAGAGCAATTGAAAATTGTATCATTTCATTGTTGTTCGAATCGAATTATGCTTATGATATTCTAAATAATAATTTATTATCTATAAAATAAACGATAAGATTTCGCATTAAAATATGAATTATATTCAGTTCGTTCATTTTTCAAACATATAATATTTAAACTGATTCACAATTTAAAAAATAATTTTAGAAAATTCCAAAATTAAATAAAACTATATTGTAATACAATGCCAACACCCCTATTGTAGTAGTTGTCGAGGCCACGGTTTTGATTTTCTTAGTGTTGATGTATTTTTAATGGGGTCAAATCGTTAATTTTGTACCTAATTCCGAAAAAAATATTCAAGATTTAATATTTCACTTTATTTTTAATAATTATTAATTTAAATAAAAATCTCCAAACTTAGATTCTTGAATATTTACATATAATTTAATTCAATTATTATTTTTAAATAATTTGTTGTATTATTACAATATATAATATTCCAAATATTTATTATATTCAATTTATTTATATGCGAAAACTCAAGAGAAATACGACCGGATTTTCTGCGCCCGTTCGTTCTTATTAGATAATAAATACATCGCGCGATTTTATCGACGCGATTTTGTCGTGTTATTGTCGTTGTTTGTTTGTTTCTTTTTTTTTCGTCAATTTATACCCTTATTCGTTTAAGATGAATCTTATTTGCGACGGCTTGTTTGCTCGTCGGCGTCGGGCGCACGCACAATATGTCACCGTCGTAAGTCGAGTGTCAATAGTTTATCGCCCTCTTCGGGGGGAAAGGGGGGTGGGGGTGGGAGGAAAAAAAATGTGCCAGATGCGAACATCGCGACGCAATATTCCAACACACCTTAAAAATCTTTTCTTATTCTCGAGAAGAAAGCGTTTATCCGGAAATATGGTTCGAATATATACAGGTGTTCTGTGAAAAACGAACGATCTATATAGAATAATATTCATATATAGATTATTATACTAAATATTTTTAACGTTGATCGCCAGTATATTATATATTGGCTTAATTTTATTCAAAACTTCAACATAAATACGCGTATAGTTAATAGTTTGTAAATACTGCATTAAAATGCAATATATTATAATATTGAAAGCATTCTGCTTGAAAGCGCACATGTTTGTATATTTTGAATAACATTCTGCTTTTGAAGGAAATAGTAATGGAAAATGGAAAACTTTTCAGCAACAAATTCCACTCTAGCGCAATTTCAACGGTTTTATCTGCGGAGAAACGAACCGGAAATATAATATATGTGACTATATTATATATTTTTTTATTTCTTTTGATAACGTATATTTTTTATTTATTTATTATTTGTAGACTCGATTGTCGTATAAAATTTCACGTTTTCATTTAAAATAAATTTCATAGAAAATATTGCGATATTTTAAATCGTTATATTATTTGATACACACTGTATATTGTGTTCACGTATAGTTATATGGGGTTGAAGGAAAACCGCGCACCTGTTGATGCCGCCATATTTCTTCTCTTTCCACTTTTCCGTTTACACTTTTAGTCCATCCCTTTCCTTTTCTATCTATTGCTTTCACCCCATCGACGTTATATACGGCAATGGATTTATTCGGAAATGGATAGAATGGCCTAACGTTAAAATTGATGATGGTATCTTTACACACGTTTTTTTTATTCCAGTCTTCGATATCTTTTCCATTCGTATCAATTATATTTTTTATGTATATTAATAATCTTTATTTTTAATAATTTTTATAAATTATTAACGAAAATGTAATTTAATCTGTGAATTTTAAATTTATTTTTAGTACAAATTCATATTTATAAATTTATCTCTAACTTAAAGTTCATTTTTCGGATAATATTTATAATTGAAAATTTTACATAATATATAGTTTAAATCTCTAATATTCTATAAATTAATAATTCAATTAATTAATATATTATAAATTAATTAATTAATTATTGTATAAGCGATATCTCGAATCAAATACCAAGGTCTATTGTTTACGTTTAGGCACGTGAATTACATCACTAAGTTAACATAAGTAGATCATAATTAATGTAAATACATATATATTATATTATTTGGATAATATAATTTGATTTCGTTTTCCTTTAAAATATTTATATCAAAAAAACCACAAAGTTTCATAAACCATCTCGTGCTCCTTTCGACTTATCACATCGATAAAAATACTTTAAATTACAACATAAAATCTTATTGCGTCATTATAAATTACAAGAGCGATGATCGATATCGTTCATACGTTTTGCAGTGAGTGTATTTTTCGTATAAACGACCGAAAGTAATAATCGTAAAGTTTGTCGATATATATTTACGACGGTGAATATATCGATATCTTGCTTCGTACGACTTTATCTAATAATATATTCATGCTAGTTATATATATATATATATATATATATATATATATATATATATATATATATATATATATATATATATTCTAATCTTAACTTATAGATGTATGACTTGAATTTAAATTAATTATAAACCTAAATTATTTTTGTAAGATTTTTGTATTTTCAAAATACATAATAAATTTATTATGAAATTAGAGTTATTAATAAAATGTATATAAAGAGAAAACATCCGTTCAAAGCTTGAAATTAGAATAAAAATATTTTTCATATCGCAATTCGCCTAAAAAATCAGATGTATATTAATAAATTTTCCTCTACCGTATTTTATTTATAACTTCCTTGCTATTCAATATCGGAATAATCATAAAGGAAATCCGTTTAATGTCCCTATTTGGATTTCATCGATATTTATATCAACAGACGCATTTATAAAAGTCACTATAATTTATATGAATATAAATAATAACGGTATGATTTTGAATAACGTTACGTTTGAATGCTGATTACTCGGTATATATATATATATCGTATAATATTCCTATGGTGGATGTTTGGATAATTAAAGGTCTTAAAATTAATATTATCACTGTCATATTTCATTAATACAAATTGGTATTCAATTAGAGACGGCATTGGATTTCCCTTGGTTGATGTCAACAACATGCCTCATTTCACTACGATAATCAAATATGCGTTATCGTTTCATGCGACATACATTACATACTGTTACGTGTTACATTTCTGCAAGTCAAAGTTTGGAATGTATTGAAATTTATATATATATTGTGATGTAATGTAAAATAATGCAATCATTATTTTAATAATATATTTTTGATCATTATACATTAGTCATCCGTATCAATAATATCAATTGTGTGTCGTTTCTAGTAATAAATATTTAAAAATTTCACTTGATTTACAATTATTTCGTTCAACACTAAAAATATATAAATTTTGTCGTTCTAACTTTTGGGTTTGTTCAAGTGATAAAAAAAATTATGGGGGAATTAGATCTAATGCACATTATATCTCTTTGTAGAAAAAAAAAGACATATTCTATTTTTCTATCAAACTTTTATTAAATTTCTTATATTCTGCAAAATTTTTGATCAAACTCTGAAAGATATAAAAATATTTAATTAAAATAAATTGATTAAATATATATTCGACTGAAAAAAAAATGCAAAAATGTTCTCGCTTACTTACTAAAAATAATGAAAAATTTTAATTGTGATACAATTTTAATATAAAGTAAAAAATATGTTATATTATGTTTACGAAATTCGTGGTGTGCATAATGTTCTCAAAGTTTGGGGATTTGGGCCGTAAACGGTTACTCAAATGTTCCAGAATATAACGGGATAATTATATCAAGCAACTTACTCGAATGTATAATGTTAGTAATTTGGTATCCATCTATCCGCATATCGTGGGTATGTCTCGTTTAAAACAATTATCACATGTAATATTCACACGTTTTTACCATATTATTTAAATATAGAAATTAAAATTTAATAATATAATAATTTATCATTATTTTTATAATTTAAAAAAAATGTATTTATATCTTCGTTGTGTCGTTTGTTTGAAAAGAATAAAAAAAAGTTGACAACTTATCAGTCTTGTTTATTTATGAAACTTTTTAAATTCAATTAAAGTATTGATATACTTTTAAAATGCGAGACATATTCTGGAGAAATTTACAAGGTATTTTGTCGGACGTTTGTGACGCGTTCCATTGCCAAGTTTTAATTGTAAAAGTTAAAGTTTCAACCCTCATTCCAATCTTCATAGACGATGAAATTTTTAATTTCGAAGCATAAATACGTCCAAATGAAGAATAAAAAGTGGACAGAAAGGGAAAAATTCTGATGGGAGAAAAATAAATAAAGAAAAGTAATAAACGAGAGTGAAAAATATTATTTTTTTTCGGTTAAATAATAAATTTTATATATTATTAATTTTAATATACGACTATGAATATTGTTGTTTTTTTTTAAATATGGTATTTTTATTTAAAAAAAAATATTAAAATTTAATTAGCATAAAAATCTTTTTTGTATTGCATTTATATTTTAAAATAAAATTATGCGAATGGACCGTTCCGTTTTATTAGTTAGAATATCGCACGGTTCTTATGCGCCCTTTAATATTTACGAATCGTTTTATTTCGATAATTTCGAGCGCGTACCGGAAGTGAAATTGGATTGCGCCGCGCTAATTTTCTCGAAGAAAAGTCGATTGCGGAAAATGCCCCGCGATAAATCGCGTCGCGTTTGAGTTGCGTTAGCGATTTTTCCCGCGATATTATTATTGTGGCCATGATTCGTATACAGGCCCGGTCGTAACTATTTGTACCCTGTCATTTCTTTCATTCGTACATGATGGAGCTCGTTATCGGAAATTCGCGAATCAGGCCGCGGTCAGATTGTGGTGTGCGTTAGTACAATTAGTTCTCATTGCTTCAATAATGTCGATGAAAAGAATGATATATGCTACTTTTGTTATATTAATAATGACGATTTTAGGATATAATGGTGATTATTGACATTGTATTTCTACTCTATATATATATATATATATATATATATATATATATATATATATATATATATTCTAGTAGTTTAATGTTGTATTAAAACTATTTAACTATACTATAAAAATTCAGTGAATTTTTTTATATATTATTATATAATAATAAAATATAATTTTTCCCAAAGCTTTTCCTACTTTCACAATATCGATTTTTCTTACAAACTCTTGTATAGAAATCGAAAACGGCGGAGACTTTTTATTATTATTATTTTTTTATTTCATGGGGAAATATGATTATTGTTTTCTGGAAAATTTCCATATCCAATTTAATGTTTCTGAAAATATGGCGCAATATTCTTTAACGATTATTTACGTTGTTTTTCGTTTATTATATATATATATATATATATATATATATATATATATATATATATTCTGGAAAATGATAATTGCGATTTCGATATTTAATTTGCTTAATTTTTATCGTTTCGCTGTTTTATCTAAATTTTCATTCCAAACACGTATATTTTTAACAATGCAATTTTATTTTACTTTTTTATTTTGTAATCGAAATCCCCCAAAAAATATATATTGTGTATTTTTTTATACATTATTTGTCTGAATGATGCTAATTTCAATTCTAAACGGCATTTAAACCGCAAATTCGATATTATTATCGAGACCATTTTCAAAATTAACATTATTATTATTTATCGTTTAAAGCTCGTTATTTTGAATATTATAGTTATATATTTATAAATTATGTAAAATTTGTGGTTTTTGCATAATTCAACAGCTCAGTGACATGTACTTAACTTGTTTATTTATATTGCTTTATATAGTAATGTGTATCTCATTGTTACATAGGGGTTTTTGCGGTTTTGATATTTTACCTGAAATCCCTGGAATTTGCATACTTTCAGCTGATATAAAAGCTTTTCAGCATAAATACGTGATGATCTACATTGATCTTGATACGTTACATAATTTAAACGCTGAATATGTAAATATTAGCATATTTTAAAAGATCGTATTGAGTTTTCCTTCCTATTTAATATTACAGTAATATTTTAATATTCAGAATATTTTCGATTATTCTTCATATTATTCGAATTATTTTATATTTTATTATTTAAATTATATGATAGATATCTCATATTATATCTAATATTGCGGTTATTTCGATGATGAATTTTCCAACATTCTTATGAAAATTTCTATACATTCCTCTCTGTTATATACCGTAATTTATTGTTAAAGTTTGAATTAAAATATTAATGTTTGTTTTAATATAACAAACTAATACAATTTCCCAACAAATTTCCGATTCTATCATAATTCATACATTATATTTTGTTAGTGTAAATGTAAAAGTTACATAGAATGTTTTTTAAATAAAATATTTACATCGATTCCAAGAATTCTATGAAATATTCTGTTATATTCTATATGCGCTAGAATTCCCATTATAATAATATAAATATCAAAAGATTTTTTTTCCTTGAAATATATTTAATATTTTTTATACATTGTTATAAAATATGTGTAAAGATGTATAAAAATATATTTTTTAAAAACATAAAATTTTACCTTTGATGATATTACTCTCGAAATAGAAATGATTTTTTAGATCCGTCGTTCGATAAAAGAAAAGTAACGTTATATAATTAAATTAAAACAATGTTATTCTTTCTATTTTAACTTGTAATGATGATATATTCGCAACAAAATATTTATCAAATTACAATTGGTAATTTATTTCACATAACGCGCCTTCAACATGTGTCTGTAAAAATAATTGAATAATAAGCACTGTGAAATATTTTTCTTTAATCTTCGCGTTTACGATATCTTTAATGTTGGTTTTATTTTTATTTAACAAATCAAAATAATGGTAATTGACGAAACGTCGCTTTTAATTTTACATTCTTATCGAGTCACATAAATCGGATTATTAATGCATTATTATTATTATATAATATTTATGTTCATGCAAAAAAAAAAAAATGGTGAAATAGTACATTTCGATTTTCGTCATCAGACGTTCGTTAAATGCGTATTATAATGGATTTATATCGTCGTTAATTTAAAGCAAACATGTCAACGTTTGACATTTATGATATTATTGAATTTAATAATAATAATATTTGAATAATTTCAGCTGCCGGAAGGCGTGGAGCTGACGCTGGGAGAGCTGCGCGCCATGGCGCTGCGTCAGCAACAACAAATCGACTGTCAGCACCAATTGCTGGCAGCAAGAGAACAACGACTCCGTTTCCTCAAGCAACAGGAGGCCAGGCATCATCAGGTAATATATGGTATACTTCAATATGAACGATCGACGAATACCACGATATCGACTTTGCACACATTCAATATGATCTTTTCATTTATAACACATCGATGCTTTGACTTATGTACTTAAATTTATTATTTATTTTTATATATATATAAAAAAAGAAATAGTTATATTATCATGTGAAATTTACAGTTAATAATTATAAATTTAGTACGAACATTTAAATCTACATACTCGTACTTTATAAATCGCTGAGAAGTTATCGAAAATATAATACAGTTAATGTGAATATGCAGATCAGCTTTTTTATATGCACTCTATACTTTATTAAGAAGACTATAAAGTACTCCAAATTATAATATGAAATTATCTGATAAATTAAAAAAAATGGTTTAGTTAATATTTTAACCGATCGATTATTGATTAGATCTAAAATTACTAAGAAATATATTCGTATTCTATATGGAAACCATCATCTTTCACTCGACGTTCGAGTTGCAAAAATAGCATGTTAACAATACATCTCGGTTATTTTTTTTCCCTTCATAATGTGCGTGCTGTAAAATCCGATTTTAATTTTCCGACATGGGTAGCGTCTGTTTCCTTTCTCCCGGGGGTCCGCACAATAGGAAAAAGGGACCGAAGCCGGAGGGCGACTCCGTCAGAAAGGAAGAGCCTTAGCAGACACGCAATATATTCTAGCGTTAATATAAATGTTGGTCGTTAGCGGGTAAGCCTCCATTTGTGCTTTACTTTCGGCTCCATTGCGTACGAGCCATATATAAATTGCTTCGACGATGATCCGACCGAAGAAAATTCTGCTACTTTCGCCCACCGTTAAACGGGAGATTAGTTTGAAATTCACCCTTATTTCTCATACCGTTCAATTTTTAGGCTTTCATACGGATGAATGTATGCGCTTTTTGCGTCAATGATGTCGGTTTTTTATTCCCTCTTCTGATCCAATTTCTGCTAGGAATTCGCCTTTTTTTTTTCTCTCTTGCGATTGGATTTTTGAGTACGATGTCGACTTTGACGATTGATGTTTATACGTGATTGGAAGTATTGGAATGTATTTTTTTTTTATTAAAATAAAATATTAGAAATATTCATAAGTAATAACGTTTTGATATAAAAAAATATTAAAAAAACAAACAAAAATATTTTGAAATTTTATAATTGTGAATTATTTATAAATATTATATAATAATATAATTACATAAAAATAAAAGTATAGTTTATCATTTCAAAAATATTTTATAATTTCCAATATATAAAAAGTTAAATTATAAATATTTACATTTGAAAAAGGTTTAAAAAAACTCCCCATGAAATTTGATCAAATAGAAAATGTAGCAATCGAAGATTAACATTGCTTTAAAAAATCAGATCAAAGGAAAATCAAAAGGTTTACGTTTCGATTCTAAATTTGCTATGATTAGATGTAAAAATACAATTATGTATAAATAATACGAGATTTTTTCAATCGGAAACTGAGGAAAACTCGCAAATGTATTAGCTTCCGCTTTTCACGTATCCGTTTTTTCTGTTTATATCATGTTTTTTCTCAATAATTGACATGAATATCATATATAAGAATCTATTTTTTATTTTCCTTATAATAAATATAATCTATTTATATATTGAATTTTAAAAAGGTATATATATTTTTAACACATACGTACATACGCGCGCGCGCGCGCGCGCACACACACACACACACACACACACACACACACACATATATATATATATATATATATATATATATATATATATATATATATATATATATATATATAAAGATAAATATTGTAAGTAATTTACATATTTTAATACATCAATTTCTTAGTAAGAAATCTAATGATTTAAATGTAAACGAAGAAATGGTTGAAATTTATGTATTTTACAATTTTTATATTTATTTTTTAGTGCTATATTTGAACTTAGAAAATTTCTATTATTTTTTTTTACAATAGACTAATTAATTGAAGAAAGTTTGTTATAATCAAATTTAATTAAATATTGATAATCTATCTATAATATTTTCATATAATATTACCGAGATTTAAATTATAATATCCAATTAAAAATAAGAAATTTATTACCGATTTTTTATAAGAAAATGGCGCGAATTGGGTCAACAAGTTCGCTTTTTAAAATGATTATATATTGATTAATATATATATAATGATATAATTTCTTAATAATTTTGATTTTTTTTACAAGAAAAATATTTCATTATTAAAAATATTTAAATTTAAATATGATAATGGAATGAATATAATTACGAATACATTTTATTTTTATTTTATTGCATATCTATTTATGTCTATTCAGCAGCGCTAAGTGGCTGTACGCTTCTTTTTTTCTATTGCTAAAATTTCCGCATCGATTCGAAAGAATGTGGGCGGGTTTTTTTTAATACAGATTCAAGTTTTTTTTCCTCGGCCGCCCTTCTTCGGTTGTCCGTTTTTGTATTTCAATATGCCTTTGTGAAAGTTTTTCGAAAGATAGCGGCGCTTTTTCGCGAGAGAATCGCAACATGTGGACGAGTTCCTTTATTGGAATTCCACGTCAAATATTAATCCTGAGCATTTTGACCTTTTAGCACATACACACAATATATATATATATATATATATATATATATATATATATAAATGTATATGCAAGTAAACACGGATATGCATACACGAACGTATCATGTTCGAATTTAATTAAACGGGCCCATGTCAGGAGTTGAACGATCCGAATATTTCGTCTCTAGAGCTAATTCATTTTTGGAACTAGAAAAATGTCAAAAATTTAGAGCCAAATTATATATTCCTTTTCTACATGTAGTTTAACGTTTAATTGGTAGGTTTCCAATTTTATCAATTATTGTTTGACGGGTGTCCAAACACTTGGACCTTGGATACCGCATTAGTGCAGGATTAAAAACAAAAAAAAAAAAACAAAAATTATAATATGTTGAATAGTAAAAATATAATTATTCTTAAAAATATACTACAATAGATAATAATATCTGTATTTTTTAGATGATGCATAACTTAAAATCCACTATAATTATTTAACATTATTTATACATTTTTTTGCATTACTACTTTTTACATAAATTATTATAAATCATCAAGGTCAAAATATGAAATATTTTTTTTACAATATTATATAAATTTTATATTTCTTATTAAATTTTTTATTGAATTTATTTTTATTACGAATCCTATGACGTCATCGTTTTCATTAATCGCATAATTCAATATTTTATTCATTCTTTTGGCACATTTCAGGTGGCCGCCGAAAACGAAAGACTACGTAGGCTGAGAGAGAGGGTGGAAGCTCAAGAGCTTAAACTTAGAAGATTAAGAGCTTTACGAGGCCAACTCGACCAGACCAACCTCAATAATGTCGCTCTCAGTAAGTAACATACATTTAATGCGTATATTTTATACATCAAGTACACGATAATTAATTCTTTTATTTTTCAACATTTTCCATCTTTTTTTATATACATTGATGTATAAAAAATATATTTATACATATATATATATATATATATATATATATATATATATATATATATATATATATATGTAATATATTTCGCATTTATTACCGTGAAATGGAACGAATGCATTATTTAATGCGTATAGGATGTTTCGAATTGGGAACCTTTCCGCTTTTAATGATTGATTAGTTTCAAAGTATGCCCGATACACATTTTAACTTTATTACTGAAATTTTCAATGTAAAATACTCTTTTATTTAATAAATAAATCAGATTGTATTACAAAATAATTCACATCGTAGTATAACATAAATGCGTTTGAATTTGAATGAAATTGCTGATTTTATTGTATAAAAATTATGTTTATTGTTTTTAATATGAATATGATCTAGTAGAATATACAGATTTATTGAAATTTTAGAAAACTTTTTTTCTCCAATATGTGTTATCAACATTTTAACGCTCTAGATTCATTTTTTTTTCATTATGAAGTTTTTAAGGATTCGTCTTCGTTTTCTTTTTTTCCCTCCGGATTGAATTTCAAATTTCCTCTTCATTATTTTTGCTCTCGGTTCGGCACTTTTTGACGGAAATTTCACTTTTTCACGTAGTACCGTGAAAAAAAAAGTTTATCGTCGAATTTCCAATACTCATATTTCAACCTCACAAGATTTTCTCTGTATTTCATAGAAATAGACTTCCTTATAATAGATCGTTTTTTTTGTATATTTTATTTTTTCTTAAAACAAAACTGTTTTTTTGCTAAATTTTATATATTTATTATTTGTCGATATGATTTTGAATAGTTCATGTTTTATTTTAATATTTATTTATTAATATTCTGCTGAAATATATTTTTTTCATATATTAACATTATTTAAATAGTACTTTTTGCTTCAAGGACTGTCATAATTTTTTTCATCTTTTTTTATATTTTATTATATTAAATTTTATTCGTAGCCTATATCAATATTTATTTTTTATATAAAGATCACAATAACAAAATAAATTAGTAATGCAGCAATATTTCTTTTTGCAATAAAAAATATAACTGATATATCGATTATTCGATTGGTAAAAAATAAAGTAAAATAATTATTATTTGTTTGGTCTATTTCTTGTGAAGATTTTTTTCTTAGATTGCGTCAAACAAAAGCATTGAATCCAAAAACAAACCGCGGCCAACTTTTCACAAACGGCCGACCGACGCGAAGAGTCGTTAATTAATTTCGAACAGAGATAGGGACATTAATTTAAAACTTAATTATTGCTCGCGCACATTTCGACGCAAGATCGTTCGGACAACGGCGTCGAACCGCTAATTTATAATGCAAATATTTAATTTTACGACGGCGACGCTTAATAATATTTTTTTTAAAGAAAAAAAAATGGAAAAGAAATCTGGCCGAGAGAAATTTGGTCAAGTGGAAATTGGACGAGGCCGCATCTTTCGGCGGGATGCCGACCGAAAAGCAATCAAAAGAACAAATTTAGTTTCATAATTGAATTAGTTGTCGAGGGTTACGTCATCGACATCCACGACTCGACAATTTATTAGCATTTAAATTAACCGTAAGTCGACGCGGTCATACTGATATGTACTTTAAACGGCGCGGCCAGTTCGACCGGCCCGATTAACACTTGTACGACGGGGACCGGCAATATAATAATAATAAAATTTCTCCGGTATATATAGTCGGATGCGAAAGTGTCATCAAATTCGACATCGGCCGCGTCAATGTCAGATTATGACGCGATAAGTCCCCTAAGGGATATTGCGGGCACGACGCTTCATAATATTACCATAATTTTATTACACCTAGATAGACAAAGCAATCAAAATATAATCATAAACTCTGTTGTGCCAAACAGTGATAATTAATACAATTTGACAGAGAATATCTCTTTGCTTGCCGATCGTTCCCGAAATACGACGGTATTCTTTTTTAGTGACGGCGAAATGAAATTTTCATTTGCGTATTATTTTTTTCCTTTTGGTTTTTTTAGCTCGAACCGAGAATATTTTTAGAATATCAAATCATCGCGTGACATTTGCTTTTGTTGAGATAAAATTAATTGTTACATTGTTTTCATATAATTTAGTTGAGATCAATATCAAATTATTTTTTAAACACTACTCCACTTATATAGAATAATATAAATTTGCTAATTTTGAATATATAATATTTATAATATATTGAAAATGACTTAAATTTTATATTAAAATATTTCTATAGAAAAGAAATTAATATTTAAAAGAGAATTTAATAATATTTTTTAAATTCATATTATAATCACTACTAATCAGAGAAATGTATTTTGGTTATTAATCAATATTAATTTTAATTATATGAATTATTTTTAGATAAATTATATTATCTTCGAATTAAAAATATGTGCAATTTTATATATTTATTATTTTTGCAAGAGTTTTTTTTTGATATCAAAATTGATGTTTTAAAATTATCACAATTTATTATCAGCAATTTTTTGCTGTCTAAAAATTAAATTCATTTCGCATTCAAAATTTTCCCTTTCATAATATTGGGCACAAGGAACGTTGTCATTTTTGAACTGAAAAGCAAAGATAATGTATATATATATATATATATATATATATATATATATATATATATATATATACGTATAGAAAATATCGCAAAAATGTCAACAGTGAAAGCGAAAGAGAGAGATATTTCGTTTATTTTTTCCCGGAAATTTGCTTTCAGACAAAGTTGACGAATCCACACGAGGAACTTAATCGACATCTGATCAAAGATCGATGTAATCAGTTACGTTTCCTTTCAATTTTGTTTCAGAGTTTTCCCTCTATTTTCCCCCCTAGCACAAAACTAACCTGCTTACAAAAGTCTCATTCGTTATACCAACGTAAATTTTATCCACTGATAAAAGTTACTATAACCTATTTAATTTATACTCGTAGAATAATTTATTAAATTAAACAATATATATTTTTAAAGTTTAAGACATATTTTTGAAATGCGATATGTTAACATAAATATTATATAGATACTATTAAGATATTCATAACATTAGAATATAATACAATATCTTTGGTCAACTTTAACACCGTAAGACGTAAATTAACCAAGTTGAATTTCTAAATAATCGATTAATTATCCTCGTTCAGATTATATCACAGTTCTAAACATTCGATTATTACGACGGTTATCTGCTCGATAAAGCTGTGTTGCGAAACACAATCTGTCCCACGGGATCGGATTATCGAACATATTAAACGTTGGAATCTATCAATGTTATTAACGGAATTTATAGAAATCGTTAACCTGACATTATTCATATACGCCCTTAATATATTTTCAATATACACCGTACCATTTCCTACTTTGCGACGCGATAAAAGGACACGGCCGCCATATTGATTTTCCATACGGTTTTCCGTCTGCGAAGTCGTTTTCGCCGTCGGTTTTTATCGTATAATGAAACTATACGCGAACATTGGAATCGAATTAACCTTCGTAATGTGTCCAATTTTGCCAAATGGACAGCCTATACATTCTCACGTTTACATATTTGAAAACGAAAAGAAAAATAGAACTGTACGTTCTGGTTTTATTGTATATTTGGAACTTTCGGGTATTATTTACCGAAGCCGATTTGTATGTTAATCTATCGAATTCATCAATTTTAATCTATTGAATTCATCAACTTGTACCGCAAATTACGACTTAAAAGTCTTAACGGATCGTATTAAATAAAAATATAATTAATCTTGAAGAACGTAAACTGATAAAAAAATTGATTAATATATATAACAACTAATTTATATTGATAACACAATTGTTACGTATTATACTATTTTTTAAGATACTTAACGTAATTTATAAAAAAATATTTTTGTATATATCAGTATTATTTTTATTAATTCTTTAAAAATATAAAATTTTTTTTTTTAAATTAGACTCTAGCAAAAAATAATATTCGGCCTCATTTATAGATTTTATAAACCGCATGTTTTTGACATTTAAGTTTTAAGATGAAAAACATTTCTATAAATTTTAATACAGAGTATTGATTTTATCAAAAATATTCTTTAAATATTTATAATTTATATTTATATTCTACAAAAAAAAATAGATTTTTAATTTATTCACGAATGAACGAATATCGTATTTATTTTATTTTCAAAATCGAATAATTTAACACCGCTTATTTTTATTATATGATTCCAGTAAACGTTTATTAATACTACGAAAATGTTCTTCCCCTATGATTTTCATTATGTTTTTCCCTTCTGCTATAAAAACAACATTTTTTCGAATGTCGTCACGAACCGATTTCTCGATACGTTATAATGCATTTTCCTTTTATACGGTCATCATTACGGATTTTCCATCCCTACTTTATTATTATATTGTTTCCAATAAACATGTATATACCATATATATTTATATATTTTTTTTCTCGTTATTTTCGTATTTAATCGCGTATGCTGTATATATGAGAAAATAATTCAAGAATTCATCGTTATATTTCCGTATCGTTTCCCATCCCCTATTATCTTTGCATGTCACAAATTATACAACGACCGTTTAACATCCATATTTTATAGTCTTATTCGAATGTTTCCCATGAGCGTAATCTCACTAACATCCATCCGTGAACACGCAATCGAAAATTAACGATTTTAATCATTATTTATTATTATCATACTATTTTGGTCCCCTCACAAATTATAAACGATAATATATTCTTATTTATTATGTATTTAAAATTATCTGATGTTATTTTTATTCTTAAATATTGTTATTGTTATTTTTTATTTATAAATAAAATGCGTTTTTATTTGATATTGCTTTTATTATAATTTAAGCTTACTACTTATGAATTTTTCTATCAATTTTATTTATATTTTGTCAAAATTCAAAAATATAAAATTTTCTAAAAATCAAATGTTTAAATTGTAGTAAAAAATAATAAATCAAAATCAAACACTTTTATATAAATTGTTGATTATTATCTATATGAGCTTTAGATATATGGAATTCTTTTTAAAACTTTTAATGTTTCGATTTTCTTTACATATTGAAAATTTCTTTATAAATAGAAAATTCTTAACTTCAAAATATTTTTACAATTTTTTTTATTACTATTATAATAACAAACATTTGAAAAATATTCAGTCATTTCATTACTATTACGTTTTATTTATACAAACATGTGACATAATAAAAATTTTATCACCGTGTTTTTAAATATAAACTTCGTAAAATAAATCTCAATGTCATAGATTATGCTTCGACATGGCACGAGTATAAAAATAGTCGAAAAAATATATAAAAATAAAAAGCGGTATCCATTTTCAAGATATATTATAATTATGCAAATGATCAAATTTAAAGCACACGTCGTACGACTGGCACATAAAAAGTTCGATTTATTTTTATTTTTCTCCGTCGAATTTCGTCGTATAATGAAATAGTCGATTTAGTCGCAGTGCGAAACATTCCCCAGTGTGTATGTATGTGTGTGTATGCAATCTGTTGAATGGCTTCGTCGAAAGAAATCGTTTTTCGGTTTATATACGAAGGGAAACAGTAAACTTTGATATTATTACGTAGAAAGAAAATCGTTCAATGGGGTGATTGATCGGTTAAAATAGTTTATATACCGATCACGCTTCAAAATGACAAAATAATGTGTGAATTTATTGTTAATACACAGTTATATTGCTACAATTTTTTTTTTCATCTCAAATACAATTTATCTATCTGTTGTGCTACGATTTATAGCACTGTGTTATTTTTTGCATGATTTATTTCAGTATGTTTCGAATATATGCATTGACAAGTGATCGTGCAATATTTGATCAATAGCTAAATTTATATAATATTTTTATATCAAAACATTATTAAATGTATTTAAAAAAAATAAAATGTTATTTGTTAAATAATATCTATATTTCTGATTATGATTTATAACAAGCAACATCATATCAATTTGTCCATTAAGAAACAATCAAAAATTTTTTGTAGATTTATCGAAAATTCATCAAAGATAAAAAAATAATTTGTATTGTAAAATTTTAAAAATGTTCTTCGGACTGAAACAGTGATATTAACTTTTTAATTTAATTAATTAATCTTAATGTATATTTTTATTTGATATTATCTATATAAATGAATATTCTGAACTACATTTCATTTTATATAATATTTATATCATAAGAATTTAAATGAAAAATCAGAAACACTAATATAGATTTCATTATACATTATTTACACACACACACACACACACACATATATATACATATAGTAAAACAAATTTTAAAAACTATTTCATGATGATATACGAGATATTAAAGTATGCCGTAATAATTTCATTACTCTTTTAATATTTCATGAAGTGAATGGATGTACTTAGTCACAGACAAGCAAACACAAAGCGCTCAACAACTTTCACGAACATTGTTGCCTTTTTTTTTCTTTTTTTCTTTTTTAAGGGTTACCGGTAAGAGGACGGGGTCGCCTGGCCGCTTAAATGAAAAAATTCCTGAGCGTATTGCGTTTTTATTTACTCGTTCGCGGACATAAAATATTCGGAACAACATATATAATACTTTGTGCTCGTGCGCACGTTTCGCCACGTATTCACGAAACGGTCGTATTTTCGCATTGGAACACGAAAAAATCCACCGCATTTTAACACCTTTTACGAGACGGCCGTGACGATAGTGCCATACGTCGGTCTAAGAATTCGATCGAAAATCCGAAAATCCCGCACGATTTCTGCTCCAATTTCGAGCGACGTTTTTTATTTCTTTCAAATTTTCGCGCCGTTACACGAGTTTCACAATGGCGATTTTTTTAGTGTCGCATTATGGATTTTTCTATAATTCTAGGATTTTATTTGATCTTTTACGTTTACCCGTAATGTTGTTAAAATGAAATATTTTAGTATACCTTCAGATTATAAGTTTTTTTTTAATTTATTATGAAATATTTTATGAATAACGAAATATTAATTATATGTGTAAAAAATCTTTATATATATATATATTTCACATAAATATTTTTTTATTTTAGGTAAAAAAAAAATAATTCAATATTTTTTGAAATTTGTAAATCAATATTTTTATTCGACTATTAACAAAGATTAAAAACACCGTATATTCAATATTTTTAATTCGATAATTACGAGTAAGTTTGTCAATTTAATTATGAGTTCATTACACTAATTTGTAAATAAAAATTTTATAGTAATAAATATTGATTGAACTGAAGATTGATATGTGAATTCTTAAATTACAAATAGATTAGTGTTTATTTACAATGATATAGCAAACGGCTTTGAAAACAATTACGCACATTTTTCTAAAAATTCTTTTCGAATTCGATAAATTCTCTCAATTCACGCGGCATCCTTTGAAAATGTTTCCATATAGAAAATTTGTGTCCTTTTTATATACGCCACCGTGTTTCATTTCTTCGGAATGGAAAAGGCCGTAAGTGGAAAAGTAAGATGGTTTTTCCGCGTAGCCGGCTTCGAATACTGAACGTGTCAGTAAGTCATTCGTACGTGCACTCCTTTATAACGACTATTTACTCGATTTTTCATGTGAAGTGAATATAAAAAAAAAAAGATGGAAAGAAAATGTACTCGCTTTTTATTTCATCGCGCTTATACCTAAATATATAAATATATCCAGTGTGCTGAAACGAATGCCGGTATATTCAGCCGCTGAAAAATATACGTCTCAGTACTAACACTTAATAACTATACACGTCTCCTTTCACGGAATGAATGCTTTTTGAATTTATATATATATATATATATATATATATATATATATATATAAATAAACGAGTTTCTTTGTTTCAATGTTGAAATGTGTTTTTTTTTCGTTTTTCTATATGCTATTGATACTTTTATTGTGCGTATTGTGTTTCGAAAATGGATATACTTTATTTTTCACTAATATATAATATATTGAAATAAGGTAGTTGTGTGGTTTACTTTATTTATTTATAAGTGAAATTTTTCAGTCTGTAATATTATTAATATATTTAAATATAATAATGTGTTAAATACTTCAGAAAAGAATGATATCTGAAGATTTAATGTAATCTCATGAAAAATGAAAGACCCGCCTTTCAAACTAGAATTGAATTTGGTCGAATGTACTATTTCAGTTCATGTTTATTAGTTTGATTAAAAATTAGCTATCCATTGAAAGTGAAATAATTAATATAATTTTCATTCAATTTAAACAAAAATAATTGATAAACAATTACTACATTTTATCGTATTCGTATAAAATATGCAACGCACAAACGCAATAAAACAAAATTTACAAGGCATAAATGCACACATTAAAAATATAAAAATTTAATCAAACGTTTAAACGGAAATCGTGTGGAGGCTTTTATTTTCGAATTGACGACGTGCGAATTGGAAGGGGTGGGGGGGGCAGGGGGGAAGGAGGTGAACGGGTTGTAATTTTGTATCGACGACGCGACGTGTTATTTTGCACCGTTCGAACGACACTCGCCCGTTTTACGTCCGAATAGGAAAATTGTCAGGTTAAAATACGACGGCGCTCTTATAAGGGGAAAAGTCGAATGAAATTCGCGTGTGCGACGGGCGGGGGGTGGATGGGTAAGTGGGTGGTTGGGGGGGGGTGGGGAATCGTTAAAGTGAAAACGACCCTTTCGTAATGGCCCCGCGAATGTTTTCGACGATCATTTGTACGGATCAAAGGTAATGCAGTCGGCCCATAAAATTCCTTATAAAAGAACGGCCGTCCAATAAAACGGCGAGACATCGCAGAGGCTTCGAACCGATGTAATATGATCGTAAAGCGTAGACCGTCAAAACCCACCTTACCTCACTCACTTATCTTTATTTCGGTGCCAATGTGCCAATTCGATGCGATTGTCGACATTTTCACGTTCATATTATATAATAATACTCTTTGATGTTGTCACAATGATATCATTGAACATACTAAATGTCACTTAAAATATTCCTAATTAAGTTCACATATAAATATATATATATATATATATATATTAAAGTGTCACAAAAGTTTCATTCGTCAAACGTTTATGTCATCGAGATCTTTTAAGGTATGTTTTATTTGTGCCACACAGTCTCTTTTAAAACTTTATGGTACGTTATGCTTTATTGTTTCAAAAAAGGTGTAAACAATACTGTTGACGAAATTATACTATATATTGGAATGGTGATGTAATTATCAATTTATTGGAGGAAATTTTAAATACAGCAATTATGGAGAAAAAGTATATTAAAACTTCCTGAAAGATGGAAAAAAATATAATAAATAATATTTAAATAATAAATATTGTGTATTCATTTCATATTGGTTAAAAATAATGAAACTTATGGAACATTTTATAATATATTCCTTTTATATGAGATTTATATATCTTTTTATAATGACATGTCAATCAATATGCGACAATATAATAATAAAATGATCGATGTAAGTTACGATTAAAGATATATTGAAGAATGTAATAAGTTTCAAAAATCGTATAAACCTTATAGAGATAAGATACTTTTTGAACCTCATCGTTCATCAAGTCCCACCACTTGGATAGATTTATGCTCATCCATCCAGTTCACTGGTTTCTTCTAAATGTACATCTTTATAGATATTACAATCTGTTGAACGTATCGTTGTTTTAAACGTTTTTGAAATTTTATATTTTCTTTTTTATATTGTCTCGTAGAAGTATTTTTTAACGTTTGACATTGTTTCTAAATTATTATTATTTTTTAAAATTTACTTTAGTATGTGAAAATTTAATAATGAAATTTTATGGTGGTTTAATTTCAATACAAATGTATAAAAATATAATAATAAGATTTTCATTTTAAAATAAAATTTTAGTCGTTGAATTTTTATTCAATAATAAATTTATGGAAAATAATAAAATATTTCATAAAAATGATAGATTTTTAATTTGACTTTCTATAAATAGACAAGTGCTATTCACTGTCTTCAAATTTTTTATTATAATAAAAAAAGCATTTCTCTAATATATCTAATAGTAAATTTATGTATATTTTAAAAATGAAAGATCTAAAGAAAAAATATTATTAAAAAATAAAAAATGTGATATTAAATAAATATATAAATTTTCCAACATTTTTATAGAAAATATTATTTATTTTATAATACTTTTTTTTTAATAATTGACTCAGAAGTAATCAAATATTTATATCGATGTTATTTTCTTTCATTATACTATAGGTATTCTGTCGTTCTATTAATTTTAAATAAATTGATATACAATCAGACTATGATGCCGATTCTCCCACGTATCCCCATTTTTTTTATGTCGTTTTCAGGATTCTCCTTCATGAAGGTTAGCAAAGTACACTCACACATTGTGCCATCGTCGATATATCTTCGTTAACGTCATTATCCGTTTCACTCCAGGGGATTTATTTTTGTTTTCACACACAAACACAATAGAGATAAATGCAGGATTTATCGTGCGCTGTATCCCTTTTCTCCTCGTTTCATTTAATTTTTCACCTATTTTATTCTCTCGATTCGCTTTTTTTTTAACGATAATTATGATAAATACCGGCCAATAATGAGCCTCAAATAAAGTCGCACAAGATTAAAAAGAAATAAAATAAAAATCAAAGAAAATATATATTTCGAATTGTATTATTCACGATTCGAGTCTTTACATGTCCTTTTTTTTAGTAAGATTGAGCGGAAGAAGCGACCACTTAATTCCTTCAACATGGAAGTGGTTCCGAAAATGCAATTTTCTTTCCCTTTTTTTCAAGGTACGCACGCACACTCAAACATTATACCCTTTTTGCGTGGCACTCGAGAAAAAGAGGAAAAGCTCGTACGTGAAATATATATATATATATATATATATATATATATATATATATATATATATTATAAATGTGCCATGAACTCGGAAGATCACGTCAAATTTTGCAATACTTTGAAAATATCTGAATATGGAAAGACCGCAGAGTGGCCCTTTTTTTAATCGACTTTTCCTAACCGACCCCGTGTCACATCCATCATTTCACGTGAATATGTATTCGTTTATCTATCTTTGCATCTTAAGCTCATAACAAATTTATTGTGATATATTTTGGATAGGTTAAAAAATAAAATTATCGCAATATAATATATATATATATATATATATATAATTTATTATTGAAAGCGATCCATCAATTATTTGTTCATGTCTTCGCTTTATATTCAATAATAATAAATATAAATTTAAATATGTTATTTTTTATTGTAGCCAATGATTTGGAGTCGATACGCGCCCTTTTCAATGAAAAAGAGAAGGAGCTTTCTGTGGCCGTGGCCAAAGTGGAAGAGCTTACGAGACAGTTGGAGGAAGTGAGAAGAGGACGCGCTCCACCAAGAGGTCAATCACCGGCAGCCCTCGAATTGGACAAGCTCCGAAGGGAACTTATGGTGAGTCGTTTATTATTTGCTTTTAATCTTTCTTCCCGACTCATCGGCTACGGGATTCGACGATAAATTTTGCCCTCTTGACGAATTTCCTTTCGCTTTTAAAAACGTTTTCATAAGCGAGTAACGTCGTTCAAGTTATGGATTTTAGATTGCAGATTTTCAAACGTTTCGTTTTTATTTATTTATTTTTTAAATAAAAAAATATAATAATATTTATTACATCTTTTACATTTATAATTATAGAAGTGTATATGACAATAGGAAATATGAAATTGTATAGTATAATTCATAAATATTAAAAATGATTGGATAACTTCAATCCTTATTTTCAATCATTTGAAGTATGATTAATATATAATTAAATACTTTTATATTTTAGATTCGAAAAAGACATTTTTTCAATAAAATATAAAATTGTTTTTTTTAGTTGATTGAGTTAAATTTTAATTAATATATAATCTGAAGGATATTTGTGGAATGCTGATTACTTTTAGTATTAAGAGCGAAGGATTTTCTTAATTTCTTAATATCTAAAAGTGGACCATGAGTTAAAAAGCTTCGAAATCTACACTTTGATATTTAATTCAATTTGTTGTATTTGTAATTAAAATATCTTTCTCAATTGTTTATCTAAAAATCCGATACAAATTGCCAAGTACTGGATGTACGACTAAGTTTTCCCTGTTTTCATTTCGTGACCTTTAGTTCAATTCTATCCCAAATAATTTACGGATAACCCTTCTCCTCTGTAAACCGATGTGCGATAAGCCTTAAATTAAATTCTAGGAAGTATTTCGGTCGTCTTTAATTATCCAGCTGACCAAAATCTCGAATTCGTAACCGAATTTCCATTAGAATCACACTTCAGGTTAAGCGTTTATTCGGCGTTCTTTTGTGCGTTCTCCGTCTTCTCATTCCCCTATTTCTTCAAAGGGTTGACAATTTTGATCTCTGTTCTTAAAAGGGTGGTTTCTCTCTATGAATGGTGGGTATTGTGATAGATTAATGAGCGTTCGTTTCGCGATGCAAAAGTCTTTCGGTGGCGATTTCAATGGCGGAATTTGATAGCGGATCTTCACTTACTTAATAAAATACTTTTTTTTTGTTTTCCACGTCTATAAAAAGATGGAAAAACTTTTTCATTGTTTTTGAAAGTTGCCCGTAGCGCTTCAGAATTAACGACGAGACTTCGACGTCGTCATCTTCTTCTGCATCGATCGAAACTTTGACGTAAGAGTAACTACTTTGATTTATTCGGAAAATAAAATTTTCAACAGCGTAAATATTTTCTTTAGTATTATCATTTTTATTGAATACACGTAATTTGTTGGTAAACTAAATTGAAAAACGATTACATTTTATATTTATTTTATTTTTAATTTAATAAATCCGATTTATTTATAAAAATAATTTTAGTATATCTCCATTTATAAATAAATATTCCATAAAAAATAATTTTAATACTTTTATGATTTTTTTCAATTTTCACATATAAAAACAAATTTTATTGATTAAATTGAAAATTTTGAATTTTTTTTTTAAACATAACCTCTACTGTAATTTTTAAATCATTTTAAAATTAATATTTAATATATATATATATATATATATATATATATATATATATATATATTTATAATAACCGTGATCTTGTATATAATATAATAGTTAAACTAAAAGTTTTAAATAATACAAAACGACTCATAAATTCATACATTACATTATAGTGAAACGCTGTATTCACGCCTATCAAAACATCCCTTCACTTTCACGGTCGATTTGAAATTTATTGCGATATCGGTCAAAGTTTTAACTGCGCAAAACTACGGCAACTCAATTATACACGAATGTAGGGGGATCTATGTTTATTTATTTCATCGGCGCGGTCAAACAAGTGGAGCGTGTCGATGATCGCTATGCGCTCTAATGCAAATTGTTATATCACCATTAAAAACTAATTGGTGAATCAATTTCGAGCTTTCGGTATGAGAATCGACAACTTTATACGTGCCCGCGTCGAAACAACGGCACTTTCTTCTTAGCACCCTTAAACGTTTCTCCCCTCCCCACCCCCCCCTCCCCCACGCGCCACCTTCTGAAAGGGGAGCATAAAATAAATTTTAATACGGCGTAAATGGAACCTCGTCGCAATAAATTACCGAGCCGAAAGCGTTTATTACTTAAGTGTACTATTCAGTGTGTACGAATATAAATTTGAGAATCAGCGATCGCGAAACGGGTTGCGACGAAAAGTGAAAATGACGCCGGGAAAAATCCCGCGGACGATCGCAATTTTCCTATATAAATTGCGACTAAAATTGGTATATATATATATATATATATATATATATATATATTTTACTATCTTTAATTTTTTTTTTTTTGTTTTACTAGTAAATAAGTAAACTATTATGTTCGATATATTAATAATATTTTCAAAATATAAATATAACGAAATGTTTGTAATGTAATAAAAAATATATTAAAACTATTTAAAAGCAGCAAATAATTTATATACATATTTTTTTTTATTATTATTAATTTATATCTGAATTTTTATTTTTATATTTAGTTTTAACGCTATTTCACCAAAAATTAACAATAATTAAATTTTTTACAGCTTTTCCGTAATGTATTTATAATTAATAATGAAATAAATTCCTTGGCGTCTTTTCTAAATTCTGTCGAGAGAAAGAAAATTTTCAAAATTAAATTAAAAAAATTTCACGGAAAATTGTAAACCATTTCCCTTTTTTGTCGTTAACAGATTTTAAAATTTAATATCCGTAATTCAGGATTTACATCAACCTTCCAAATTTCATGATTCATCTTTATGAATTACTAATATATAATATAAAAAAAAAATCTTAAAATTATAAAAGTAAAACGTATATCATTATTTCTATCAATTACATACACTAAAATCGATTTGTTTTTTTTTCTATTATATGTATTTATATATAATTTTCTTCGAATTAATAACGAGACAAGTTAAGATCTAGTTTCGTTTTGACAAATTGCCTAATTATTTTCGAAGAATTATGGGTTTTAATTTTAAGCGAAATTTCTCTAATAGGCTTACGACCGTTTTAAACTTCTAAATGGACGAACGGCAGAGTGTTGTACAAACGCCGTCTCGATTAATTTATAATTTTTCGAAGCGAATTCCATTCTCTCTCGTTGAAAGATATATATATATATATATATATATATATATATATATATATATATATATATATATATATATATATATTAATACTCCATTTTCTTCTATTAAAAAAAAGGAAAAGACAGGCGGAAGAAAATACAAATATCGACGTGCATATTTCTTTATTTACTTTTTATACCGCGATAGAACATACGAGACATCTTATCGTCGACCTCATAGGAAAATTCAATTTATTTTCGTAATACATTTTTCACCTTTTTCTATTCGACAATAAAGGCTCTTTCGCGGTGGATTTTTTCCCTTTTTCCAGCGTGACTTATTGGATACGATGATCGGATCTGTGCATACAAAAAAAAAAAAAACGATTTTTCCTTCGCATTGTTGCCTATAAGTTAACCGTTGAATTTGTTCAGTTCCATTCGATAAGACGAAACAATACATAAAAGCGTTGCGGTCGTTTTAGGGTTACACAGTTTATTTTCTGCACGTACTATTTTGATGTTTGCAATAGAAAATCGTTTGTCATCGTCTTTCGTTGCATCAAACTCGAAATGGACCATGATCTATTTTATTATTTTGTATACATATATATAAGTGTATTGTTTCTCTTTATTAATTAAAAAAAATAACATTTTTCTAAATATTACCAAAAAAGTTTTTCCAATATTTCAGTCATATTTTATTTATATATAAATTCCGAATGATATATATTTACAATAGTATAAAATTATACTTTAAAGAAAAATAGTTCATATTTGATTATCTAATAGAATCTTCATGACGTTTATTCGGTCATATTGAAAGTTTTTTTTCTTTTTTAAGAAATGAAAGCATACGTCTATTTTCAAACCGAATAATTGTCAATCTCCTGTCGATTTCATCGTAGAAAATCCTTTTGACACAGAAATATTTCATTGAACTATTTCACAATAAATCTTTGAATCTCTATCATCCTATCTCATAACACAATATATATATATACATATATATATATATATATTTATAAATATATAATATAATAATAAATATTATCGATGTTGCGGTCGGTTCTAGACGAGTAATATTATCGTTTTGAAATTCTTACAATTAGGTTATAAGTCTAAAAATATATTCTTCAGTACATTTCAGACTTTAAATCTTACGCTCAACAATGAAAATTGTAATTTATGAACGTTTTGCGTGCGAATCCTAGAACGAATATCAGATTTCAAACCGCGATATTTATAATTTATAAATGATAAATTGGCATAGCATGCTGGAAAATATTTAGCTATATTTATATTATAATACATTATACGATTTGGAATAATTAAAGATGATTTTATTTTTGAATGATTCGTGTATAAATAAATTTTACATGAAATATTAATTCAGTAATCATCATTCATCAACGAATAAATCTTTAATATTTGTAATAAAAATATCATTTTTATAAAAATATATATATTTGTATCAATTATTCAATTTAATATTCATATACAGTTTTTTCTGTGATAATTGAGAAATATTGATTTTTAATTAGATAAAAAAATATCGTTTTGCTTTTACGAATATTGATAAATTATTAATTATAATATAAATGGAAAAAAGTTTTAATATTAACTGTCAATTATGTGAAATGACATTTTAATCTCAATTATTTTTTTATTCGACGCTGTTTTTAATTAAATACTGGATGTTTTATAAATTATGAAAATGTTCCACTTTTATTAATGCGGATACATTATAAAAAATTGCTTTTTTTTATAATCAATAATTATTCATATATATATATATATATATATATATATATGAAATATTTTTTTATTATATTATTTATAATAAGATATCTAGATTGTAATATATAAAATTAGATTAGAAGTTAATACATTTAGTGATCTCGAATATTTCAGTACGAAATATTTGACTTTTATAACATATTTTGTATTATTGTATTATCTCAAACTAGAATTTGAGCTTTTATTGTCGATTCTAATATTGAATGTAAAGTCAAAGAAACGACTACTTACAAATTATTTTATAATACTTTGTATATATATATATATATATATATATATATATATATATATATATATACCGTTTTATAAAAACCGCAATGAAAATGAAGGATGAGCACGTGAGATTGAAACTGAAGTGTCAAAGTTCCCGAATGGAAGATTCTTGATGACAGTTCGTTGATACATTACCAGGATCGGACAGGGTTCATCAGAGTTATCATTTGTTACTTCGGTGTTGTCATATCGCATTCAGAGCATCCATCATTCGCAGGTGTTGAAGGTGAATTGACGCCATCGCGAAGCTTTGAGCAGGTGATTTGTATGGCTGCGAACCACTTGTGACATATTGCCAATCGATATATATATATATATATATATATATATATATATATATACACATCACAGTTTGAAGGATGGATCTGCATGGAAACAGATTTTTCATCTTAATGACCTATATCTGAAATATTTCATAATTACGATAAATTAATTTATATAGTTATACTATATAAATCGCAGTCATTTTTATTTATTTTTTTATTATATTTTGTATTACTATTGATTTTTTAATATACATAAAATAATATTAATAAGTTTAACGGGGGAGAAAATTCTGTCTTATGGGGCGTAACTTTGAAAAATTTACATGAAATGTGTATTTTTTTAGGCAATTTCATTATTTTTAATATAAACCGTAGGCCGCATCAAATGTTATTAAATATATAGATGTTAAAATATCATTTGTATGAAAGTTTCACCGTAATTATAAGCGATCCGATGGAGTATTTATCAGAAATTTAATATCTTTCCTTGAGTTGTTTTTAACAATTTATCAACTTCTGAAAATTCTGAATACCATATGGCGTTTTTCCCTTTATAAAGTAGCTAGCTGTTAGAGAACTATATTTCACCTTGAAAATTTTTCCGATATTTCAACTTATTTTTTTTTCTTTTAATTTATCGCAACGAAAAAGAAAATTACGGATATTTATACTTTTATGAAACCTAGAACTTTTCAAGAAGTGCTTCACGAAAATCTCTCTATTAAGTCAAACTTATAATGTTGCGCATTCATTATGCACGTGCATGTACTTATATATTTACTTAATTTAACCCTTTTTCCATTACATTTTCTTAGATCAAACGGACTTATCCTTGTGCGGTGAAACCCTTTGATTTTTCCTCATTTACAAGAATGTTAAATTAGTTTTCGCAACCCAAACCAACAATCAAATAAACTCTTCCATAAAAATTATCTAATCTATCAGTATTCAGTATTTTTAATCACAATTACAAAATATTAAAGGCAATCAAACATTATCATGAAATTCATGATAAATTTTAAATTATAAGGAAGATTCTATGATTGATTTAAATTTTAATATTTTCAAACTTTAACCAGAAACTTGACAAACATATTAAGTAAACTTACTGTTCCAATGTATATTATATTTATATAATGTATATATAATAATTTGCAAATGTCAAATTTTCAATATCGTAAAGTGCACAGAGACGTTAAAGAAAAGGAAAGCGCGAAAAAGTGTCTCGCGAGACAAGAGAAATATTTTCTCGTTTTTACGACTAATGAAATCTTTTATCATTTTTCCTCGGAAAGAAAAACAAAGTAAAAATTATGCGACGTTTCGCTTTGAATCGCCTTCGGTCGACGAGAACAAAAAAAAAATGTATAAAAATAATAATAATCAGACGAAAAAACGAACAAAGCAAAAAAAACGGATTTTCTTCTCATTTTTCGCTGATCTATTTTTAATATTACGATTTTCATTTCGATGATAAACGACAGAGAGCTTAAAGCTTTCGATAATACAAACGATATTTTCATTATAATAATAATAAGAATAATACAACTAACGATCGTATTATTACAAGTCATAATTAATTTTTATATATTTATACGGAATATAGAAAAAAGACACGCAATATTTAAATAATGACAAATTTTCCGACGTAAAAGCCCAGTTAATCGCGCACAAAAAAAAAATAGAAAATTCGCTTTAATTTTGGAACACGATAAGTTTTCAAAACGAATTACGGTCGTCCGATTGATTTCGATTTTTTTTTCTCGACTTTGATAAATTATCTTCGATAAAAATTAAAACCGGCACACACAGTTTCGATAAATAAATTCGAAATTAGTCACTAATGTACTGCGGTTATTTATTGTTCAATTTGCATGCTAAATTATTTCATGCTGTAGTTTTTTGATAAATCGCTAAACTTTTTCGACCTCAAAAAAAGTTCAACATTTTCGTTTACGTTTTATACATATATTTACATATGTATATATATATATATATATATATATATAAAAGACGCAATATTACACACGCAAATATTGGACTGGAATTACAACCCATTTTTGTATGACAACTTTTGCGGTTGTTATAATTTTACAAAGCAGAGTTGTCGACTTAACTTTTACAAATAGCATTACGCTAAATACTGCAGTATTTTACTGTAATGAATATGATGTAAATGAATTAATAATGACGTCGTATTTCTAGCAAAACATGTTGTAATTAAATAAGTACAATTTTATATAAATTAATAGTTAAAAGTATATATTGTATTTTAGAAAAATTAAATAATCATTTGACAGCATTATTATTTATTTTATATTGGGCTAATATATGATGTGTTTTGGGATCGAATTCCACTCAAAGTATCATTTATATTTGCGTTTTTTTCACTAAATAATACAAATCCTTTGAGAGAATGTCGGTTGTAAAGCCGGCGACTTGTCCTCGTAAAAGTATAAATCAACAAACTTGAAAGAAAAACCAAAAAAATCTCATGGGATTGTATCGCCATTGATTTGTTACTATCCTATGTTAAAAGTTACAGAAAATCAACCAGAGATATACATTTTCAAAAAAGATTGCCACATAATAAAACTCAAAATAAATATATCACTCTAAAAGTTAAAAAAAACTCATAATGAGAGTAATGTGACAATTTGGCAAACTATACTTTATTCTATGAATATCTTGTTCCATTTTATAACAATATAACTGTTATAATTATTAATACTATAATGATTTCTTAACTATATATTTGAATGAAAATAATATTTATATTTAATTCTTGGAATATTATAGTATACTAAGCCAGTTTTGTCGTGTACGTGTATATAAAATTATTTAAATAGACGAGAAAACTTTTTTGATTACTTAATATGTAGTGAAATGATGAATATTTTATTTTAGCATACTACTTAATTAAAAAAAGTTGAAACACATAAAGTTTATAAAGTTTTTTTATGCGGTAAATGTAAACCTTTTAGATTTTATGTAACCTTCGGATTTTTTCCATTTTTAGCGTATTTACTATTCAAACTTTTGGTTTGCGCATTTTTCACTATATTTCTTAGCTCGTTTCTCATTATTGATAATCGAAACAACCCTGAAATGACATTTCTTTCAAATAGTATTTTTTTTAAATATTAGATAAATATGATAATTTCTTTATTTTTATGTAATCATTTTATATTCGTCAATTATTTAAATAAACACTTAAGAAAACGATTCGTGAAAAAAAAAGATCATTATTGATATGCAAAAAAAATAATAATCTCTTTTCACCGAAAAGTATCGACGATCGGATAACGATTTTCGCGAAATTTTATTTCAGCTCATAAATTGAAATCGCATTAACTGTGACCGATTCCTCGAACACATACACACACTCACATATCAAAAAATACTCATATGAACGGACTAAGATCGTAGCAGAAAGCGTATCGTCTGTCTTTATTTTGTTTCATCTCGGAGACGTCTTCACGCGTTTTGCACAAAACACATTTTCCACGTATTGAAAAGCGTTTTCCGCGCGCGCGCTCATATTCCGAGGATTTTCTCGGAAAATTACTCGCGTTACGGAATACAAATAATATATATATATATATATATATATATATATATATATTTGAGAAAGGTGAATAAAAACACGCCGTCTAATTTCGCGTGAAAAATGAGACGTTTCGCATCGTGTATCGCATCACAAAAATGTATATATATATATATATATATATATATATATATATATACATATATATATATATATATATATATATATATATATATATATATATATATATATATATTAATGTTGTCCGTGAATTTTATACGTACAAAATACTATAAAAAACGACGTTTGACAAATGTTATAAATATCATTTTTCATATATAAAAGGTTTCTTAAATAAATATTTAAATGTTACGAACAACTTTATTTTTGGTAATACCAATTATTTAACATTTTGAGGTTTTAAGTTTATCTAAAAAAAGCTTTATACATTATTATATGATAATTGATATTAAAAATATTTATAACTTTCAAATTATTTATTCTATTGAAATATAAATTTTATTTTAAGAAAAAAAATGCTTTGATTTATTAATATAGATATCAATAAATATGTATTATATTATATTAAAGTAAAATTTTGTTTACAAAAGTTTGAATTTGATATAAGGCTATATATATATTATTAATTATCGTATATAAATAATTATTTTTTATTAAATTATCTGATTTTTAATCATATTAAATCTTTGCACATAATAATTACGATTTTACGTAATATATTAGAATATATTAAAAAAGACGTTCATATATATATATATATATATATATATATATATATCCAATATTACGTATGGAACAAGTATGCGCGCGCATCATTTTACAATACAAAATGAAAAGAAAAATCCAACTGTTGCGCGTCCACTGTGACCTCCCCCCCGTGTGTGTTCGCATTGAAGAAAAAGTACAATAGTTAAATAGATAAACGTTTCACGCGAAGCATCATTGCCGTCTGCCAAATGTGTTGCACACACATATATTCTGTGAACGTATCTGGATTTGGAACGTGAAAAATCGGGTCAATCAAAAACCAAACTGTCACGCGAATCTCGCCCTGGCTCTTAGTCCAACTCTGTCGTTATTTAAAACGACACGCGTACCTTATTATATCGGCCAAAATCTCCTCCCCCCCCTTTTTATTTATTTTTTTATTTGTATTCAATTTTGACATATTAAAAAATAAATATATTATAATGATCGGTATATATTGATCGATATATTAATATAGATATAAAACGTTCGTGTTTGTTTTTCAATAAATATTTAGAGAAAAAAATATATTTTATTTTACATAAAAATATATTTTGTTCGTTGCGTGATTGTTTATATATAATTTAATTATTAAAAAATAGTGCTATTTTATGAAATTGTGTTATTTTTTCGATAAGTGGTTATGATTCTGTATGCGTTTGAACTGTCATTTCGAATCTTTTTCTGATATTTTTATATAAAATAAATTTATGAAAATGTTTTTATTTTAAAAACAGTTAAAATATAATAAATTTTTTCGTCTTATATATTTAATAAAAATAGTGCTATATTTAATTTTTAATAATCATTTAGTAATTGTATTTGTGAAGTATTATTTTTTTTAATAAAACAAATTATTGATATGTAACTAAATGGATTAGTGTATATTGTTATTTAACTAGAATATATTTTAATAATATATATATAATATAATAGAATATTGTCGTTTATATGAAAAAAATATCTAAAGATTCGAATATGAGATGTTCAATATATATGAGAAACGTCTAAAAAACAAAATAAAATAACATTAATATGAAATGTAATAAAATAATATTGAAACGATAAAACTTTGATAGTTATAATATTTAATATCAAATATTGACAGAGAAGAGTTTAATTTGCACGGTCATTCATATATATATATATATATATATATATATATATATATATATATATATATATATATATATATATATATATATATATATATATTCATGCGTCGCTCGTTCGCGGAGCGTTTTTCGTTCCGAACCGAAAATCCAATAAATTTGTTTACACAGAATTTTAATTAAATTTTAGTGATTGATTGTTTGCGCAACGTATTAAACATTATATCGCGTTTTGATTGGTTGACTTTGTTCGCGGCAACGAATTCGTTAACGTTCACAATCGACGGATTTTTCGTTAATTATTTTCTGATCGGCGGAGAATTTTGGAACATTTTCTTTATGTGAAAGAATAAAAAAAAATAATAAAAATAAATACAAAAAATCGTTTCGATTTTCTATTATTTCTTATATTCATTTTGTGCTTCTTTTCATCGCATCGAGAATTGGAACGGATGCGAAAAAATGCCATCGTATTATAAGTCTACAATGGTGAATAAATAAAATTGTTTTCTTTTAATATAATAAGAAAAAAATATTTATATAAAATTTAAGCATTTTCATTTTAAATAAATAGTTTTTTTATATATAAAATATACAACATGTTGTATTATGATTTATAACTATTGATATTTATTTTATAAAATTGAACACTCAATTTTTTATGCATATTAAAAATTTAATTTAATATTCATTTATAAATTTTTTTTATTAAAATATGTATTTAGTTTCAAAGAAATTGAAAATAATATACGATTATTAATTCTTTCTATTACAATTTAAAATATTAATTTAATTTTCATTCTTTATGTAAAATTTTCCATATTGAAAAATTGTAAATATATTTTTTACAATGATACTATAAGAATTTTACAGAATAAAAATAACCTTAATTAAATTTTTAATCTATTTTCTTTTGCATATATGTAATATGCGGTATTTGACTATTCGTTTAAAACCGTAAGGTATTTATATTGCGTACATAATATTTAAACAATGTTAATTGTTCTTCTTTTCGCCCACGCGCTTTAAATATATGCATATATACATGAAAGACGAGATAAAATTCAGGATTTCACGCTCTTTTCAGCGCATTTTCCCGGTTTCGTACGATGCAAAATACTCATATAAAGGTTTTAATTAAACGAATCCTTATTCGAGGGTTACTAGACGCGTTTAAAAGAAAAACCGGGCAAAAGATTTTTTTGACATTATATATATATATATATATATATATATATATATATATATATATATATATATATATATATAAATATATGTGATATTTAACAATTTTATAAAACATATTTACTTTGTGCTCAATAATTCAGGTTTTCTTTTGTAATTTTGCTTACAGTACCGGAACAAATTGAACGAGCAACAAAACGCTCGTCTCAGTCAACAGAGGGAGGCTTTGACGGCTAGGCAGGCAGAAATGGCCAGCATAGACCAGAGAATATCTGAACTTCAGGGTAGGCTTCAGAGGAAACGAATTGCCAACAGACAATTGGCTGCGCAAATATCTGGAAAACATCACGCACCTAGGTAACACACGTTTTCTTATTATTTATATACGCTAATTTGTTTTTATTACAACGTATTACGACATTTTCATGCCACATTAAATTTGAATTTATCAACGTATTATGTGTATGTGAGTGTATATATATATATATATATATATATATATATATATATATATATATATATACATACATATATAGATAAATATTTCAATTTCAGATAGTTTCATTTATGTAAAAAAAACTTTAGAGTTTTGTACGAATAATATTCTAAATAAATTAAATTGTGTCAAAAGTCAACATAAAGTATAATTAAATAAAATAATTGATCTGAATATTTGTAATTTTTAAATAAGGTCAAATCGTGAACTCAAATCTGAATTATATAGATATGCGATTTTAATATATTTTATAACAATATTCCTTCAATTTTTGTAAAATAACTCGTATATTATTATTATTATTATTATTTATATTATGAAAAAAAATGAAATCGTACATTTTATTCGATACACTTTCCATTTAATTACCATCGTAATAATTATCAATTATATTGTGTTAACACGCGAATAATATATTATATGAAAAGTAGGCATTCGAGGGATAAAGATGTCTTATGTTCGGTGATAAATTGTGGTCTTTTAAAAATAAAACGTGGAAAAAGGTAAAGAAAATATATTTTCATTACCTTATTTTTGTCGTTCGTTAGCAAAACATCAGAGAGAAAATGAAATCATAAATCAAAATTATCACAAACTTATATCTTGCTTTATATATATATATATATATATATATATATATATATATATATATATATATATATATATATATATATATATATATATATATATATATACTTTGAATTAAGATATGGCTTTAGTATTCTATATTTAAAACAATCGGCGATTTCGTCATATTTTATTATAATACTTGTATAAATCATTTTTCAAATAATTAATTACTAATATATATAAAGCTTTTTGTATTACAAAAGAAATATAATAAATGAATTTAATTGTTTCTTTTATTTAAAATATAAATTTTATGTTTTTGAATATCAAAATATCAATTTTATTTATATTATATAAATGCAAAATACTATAAAAATTATATATTTATTCTATTGTTTACTTTTATTTAAAAAAAAAAGCATACTAATTTTATATTAAGAAATTGTTTATATTATTTAAAATTCTATTTTAAAAATTATTACAAATTTATTTTTAATATTTTGAATATAATCTTATTATTATATATGATATTTTTAAACTTTTCAGATTAAAACAAAATTGTATTATAAAGTAAATACCAAATAATCATGATTTCGTTGAAATTGCTTTCAAAACGAATACATTATATTATCGAAATGAAAATACTCAAAATTTCCATAAAATTTCGTTTTTAACATGAATGTCAAAATTAATTTTATTTACGATTTTATATATATATATATATATATATATATATATATATATATATATATATATATATATTATCGTAAACCGGGTCAGTAACGATACAATCTATCGCTTTATAAATCGTTTCCTGAAATAATCTAAACTTCAGCTTTAGCGTTTAACGACGATATTTCAGAACGTCATATTTTTAAAGACTAATATAATGGCGTCTTTTTTAGACGATTCCGTTGACTTTTAATCGCTTATTACATGTACAAACAAAGCTTTTTCTGGAAAAAAAATGACGACATTAAAATATCTTATTACATAAAAATAGCCGTTATTCATCAGCCGAATTTTTATTTTCATAAATATATTGTCGGTTTCGAAATCTGAGATGCTTTTGTAAATATTTTTTGTTAGATGTTATGTTATTTTTATATCAATATTTATATAATATATAATTTTTTACATTTACTACGGTGATTAATTATTAAAAATTTAATAAAATATTATTCTTTAATTTTTAATATAGCTTAATGAATTCAACAATCATATTGACTATAATAAATTGACGCCCTCAACATATAAATATATTTTAAATTAATTTATATCCGCATAAAGAGTGCAAGCAAAACTTAAAAATTCCGATAACGAACGACGTGATCTTTAAGAATTCACAAGGCGAACAATCGTCGTATTCCGCGTTTCGAACCGTGAAAATCGGGAATACACAAAGTGATATACCGTCGTGAAATATTCCCTACCCTTAATATGCCCACCGTATTAAATAGTATGAGAAGGGTGGAAAGCGGTGGTGAAATTTTAATAATCGTCGTCGTCCCTACGGAAGTCTAATGGTGCGAACGGACGAAGAAACCAAAACCGCCCTCCCGATGAATGATCGCAGCCTCCTCCACCGGTGACTCTTTTCTTCGGCCGGTTTCCCGTTTTCATCACTTGCGAAGATAACAGCATTATCTGCGATTTACCGTGACGAAGGAATGAATATCTCCTAATATATTTCACGCCATTAACTTTGACTGCTTTATAAATCGACCGGGCACTCGCGTAATAGCCATGACAAAATTTCGACTTCAAATCTCAGTCTAAAACCCGCGTACATATTATATTATAATCTAGATATTATTCTACATTGTCCATTAAGCATATATATTTTGATTAATGATTTCATATATTATTATTATTATTATTGTTCTTTTCAGATCGACCAGTATAGCTCCGGTTCAATTATCGAATTATCCTAACGCCGGTAATATTCCTAACGGTCCGACGAAAAATCAACCCCCAAGAGGAAATATTGCTGCAATTGAACCGTACAATCACATACCACATGCACCAAGTGTCAATCATGCACACAACTTCCAGGTATGTATTTTATTAATACACAATTTAAAATCGATCGCTTGTATTATATACAATAAATTATATTATATTATACCAACATCAATTTCGTATTGTTACCATCGATATATTGAATGTTAAAAATAACAAAATGAATCAGTTTGACTTGTAAAGTGAGATAAAATTAGTTGTTTCTTTTGCGTTTTGAATTGATGGAATGATAAAAATAGCAATAGCCGATTGAGTGGAAATAAAATAACGAGAACTTTTTATCTGCAACAATATTCTTTTAAAGGATGGCTTATCAGTTATTAGTAAGCTTCGCTGTTCGTTTTAATGTGTCAAAAAAAAAATGTTATTTATTTTTTGACGTGTTGTTTTAGGCTCTCAAACATAACGCGCTGCAAAACAACCTGCAGATGAAGCTGCTAAATCAAAATGAGACCGTAGGCAATCATCTTAGTCAGCAGGAGGTGCATTATTTGCAGCAAAAACAATTCGCGAATCAAGCGTACAATGGAGTATATCCGCAAAGATTACAGACGAATTTGACTCCGAACGACACTCAATTCGCTACACAATATTCCAATAAACAAGGCGATCTAGGAACATATCAGCCGCAACAGAATATCCAGAATCAACCATCGCAAACGAACGATCAGAAAGTGATTTTAGAACATATCAATAAATACAATATCGACTTGCAGAAGACAGTGAATCATAATCATAATCAAAACATAAACAACGCACCAACAACGATTAATCAAAATCAGCAGAACAAACCGAGACCGAACAACGAACAAGAGTTTCTGCCAGAGTTTGCCGCCAGCAAATCAGATCCTAAATACCAGACGTTGCCTTATAATACGAAGTTTACGGTAAATAACAGTACGACAAAGCCCAAGGGACAGTTTTATGAAGATTCCAATAAGCCTTCCAGTGAACCCTCGGGAATTGTTAAAGTTCCTTCGTCATCCAACGTTAACAACATGATGACTACAGTTAGTGGATCAAATTTAAACCATATGACGGCACATTCTACCCCGTTAACTATCAGTAAAGGCTTAGCGACACCGCTCACTCAGTGCGAAATAGGTAATAGTGCTTATCAAAATAATGAACAGAGTACATATCATTTACAAAAATCGGATTCGTCGACTAAGTGCGATAGTCAGGACGAAAAAGAAAACATAGGACATTTAAATGTCAACGGTAATAATAATTTACGACAAAATATAAATATGAACAGTGAACAAACGAAAGTGAATTCAAACGGACAGTACAAGATACAAGGAAACAACGTCGGAGGACGAGCTGATCTTGTGCGAGGATTTGCACAACAGAACACAGTCAATTCCACAGGACAATTGGTTTGTATTTTTTTTTACATCGTTTTTATTTTGTATGTTAAATGTTTTATTAACACTTCATCTTATTTGATCTAATAATAATAATAATAATAATATTGTAGAAACCCGTATCAAGTGTTGCTCCTACCTCAGTGCAAGTCGCTAGTGGAAAGCCGTCACCCATATATCAAACATCTTCCACAAAAATTCAACCGGTTCAACCTCAGACTGTGTCGCATTCAGTTATCAATAACAATTCCCATTATCCGAAACCCACTCAAAATAATAATGGATATCAAATGCCAACACAAAATTCATCATCTCAAAGTTTAGTTTTATCACCTCCACCAAGTAGTAGTACACCAATGTCAACACCCGATGCGTCTGGAGATAAAGCTATCCCAAAACCAGCGCTTCCTCCTAAACCTTTATCAAAAGTAAGAAATATACTTTTTTACTTTCTAACATCCTATTCATGTTTTGTTTTATTCATATCGCAAAAATAATTGTTTATTATCGATGGATAATTATTTTAAATTATTTTTTTACAGAATCATATTCCAACAAGTGAATCAGGAGCATATATGCAAAATACAGAATCTATTAAATCTATGGAATCGCCATCATCCACAAATACTGATTCCACCCAAGAACAGGAAAATATCACTCAAAATTCTCAACAATCTAATTCAACGTCATCGACTGAAAATCAACAAATGATTATTAAAGCTAGACCGCTCACAATCAGAAAGCAACCATTGAGCGAACAGCCAAAATTAAGAAATCAAACTGGTATAGCAAACAAAAACAATGTTAACATAGCCACAACGAGACGCATCGAAATGCCACCGGCTTACTTATTCCCAGATATAGATCAAAATTCCAATGAAAATAGTCAAGTAGAATCTAAAAATAACAATGCAATTAGATTTTACAATAGCAATTCTAGCACAAATTCTAGTGACACAACCGATAGAGGTATCCTGTCGACAGAATCAAGCGAAACTTCCTCCGAAGATCCATCAGATAAAAATGCTGTTGCGAATATCACAGATCAAATTAATTCTGTAGATTTGAATAATGGAGGTGACAGCTGTGTAGTAGCTAAAAGAATAAAGAAAGGAAATCTGAAACAGAACGGTAAAGTGAATCTTTCAAGAAGGGTCAGTTTTGATCCGCTTGCTCTTTTGCTGGATGCTAGCTTAGAAGGGGAGTTAGAACTTGTACAGAAAACTGCTACTCAGGTATTATTATATTATAACCTATATTAATTAAAAAATATTATTACTGATATATTTAATTATAATTGTTTTTTTTTTGACATCAGGTTGCTAATGCTAGTGCAGCTAATGATGAAGGTATTACAGCGTTGCATAATGCAATATGTGCGGGACATTTTGAAATTGTCAAGTTAGTTATTTTAATTCTTATATATTATGACAAGTATTATAATGATATTAAAATCGATATTTAATTTCAGATTTTTGGTTGAATTTGGATGTGATGTTAATGCTCAAGATTCTGATGGCTGGACTCCATTACATTGCGCAGCGAGTTGCAATAATGTCACTATGGTGCGATTCTTAGTTGAAAATGGTATATATATATATATTTAAATAACTTAAAAAATATTATAATTTTAGTATTATAATGTGATAATCATGAATTAAATTTAACAGGTGCCTGTATTTTTGCCACAACGCTATCTGATCACGAGACAGCAGCTCAGAAATGTGAAGAAGACGAAGAAGGCTTTGACGGCTGTTCAGAGTATTTATATAGTATGTATTATATTATATACTAGGTTTTGAAAAAAAAATACAATAGTAGAATAAATATAATTGAATTATTCAACCAAATTAAATTTTTCAGGTGTACAGGAAAAGTTGGGAATAATGAATGGCGGTACGGTGTATGCAGTTTTTCCTTACAAAGCACATGAAAATGACGAGCTTTCATTCATAGAAGGTACCCGTTTAAGTGTTGTAAGAAAAGGAGACGATGCTGAAAGAGAATGGTGGTGGGCACGAGCTCCTACTGGACAAGAAGGATACGTGCCACGTAATCTGCTTGGGGTATATATATTTTTATATATTCTTATTTATATATTATTTTTAATAAATGTTATATTAATGATTTATACTTTTTCATTTCAGTTGTATCCTAGAGTTACACCAAAGTCAGAACAATGAAATGGGACCCTCACTATATCAAATGTATCTGTTTAATTTTATTTTTATATATTTATGTAAATGTAAATGTTATAAAAAATAAAATTCACTGTATCATATTATGAACATTTTAAAAGATATGTAATAAGTGATGAATCTATTGACATCTGTAAAGTTATTATTTATGACAATTTTATTATATATATATATATACATATTTTTTTTGCAAAATCTTGTATATCACTGGTTGTAATGTCAGAGAGCTTCTCAAGTTTATATATTAATTAAAATAACTTTTGAAGTAATTTGTAAAGATAAAATTTTAAATTGAACCACTGTTTTTATTTAATTCAACATTAATAGATAAAATATATTAAATTGACAATACCATTAAAAAGATTTTATTAAAAAAATATTGTTTTTATTATTACCTTAGATTACCCCTCAAATTAAAGATTGAACATTTTTATTAATTTTTTATAATAATAAAAAAATTCCATCGTTTTCTAATGACAAAATCATTTTTTTTTATAATATGACTATGATGTGGATGTTGTATAACTAATAAAAAATAAATACAATATAAATCATTTTACATATTTATATTTACACAAATAATACAAATATAAAATCACAGCATTGTGAAGTCTGTCTTTTTATTGTATATTACAAATATATTAAAAATCAGTAATGTGATTAAATATAAGTATAAATTACATATAATTCACATTTTTTTTAATTAAACAAATTATATATATATATATATATATATATATATATATATATATATATATATACATTTCAGTGAACTTTTCGATAACATTAAACAATTAAATCAGAGATAAAACTTAAAAATAAACATTTTATGAAATAAAAATAAAATGCAAATATTTAAAAGACGTGCCTATTATTGTCTTCAAGTCATGGAATCTTCTGTTTCTTCATTTTGATCAGTCGTCTTCGTTTCTGAACTGTCTACTTCTGCTGAAGAATTATTTTCGTCAGTGGATGTTGTATTTATATTCTCAGTTTCATCTGATTTAGTCTGATTTTGTGTATTGGTTGCGTCATTTTCTTCACTTCTTCCATATGTATTATGAAGATCGGTCAATTTAGTGCATATTTCGATGCTTCTATTGGATGTATTTGATACTTTCTTAACCAATGATTTAGCTTGCTCTTCCAATCGTTTCAATCTAGCATCTCTAGCAGCAAATCGTGCTTCATAATCAAATTTACCGGAGCTCGTAGATGAAGAAGCGCTTCCATTATCTACTTCATCATCATTAGACTTCGCTATATCTTTTTGAATACTTGATATTTCATTATTTGATGATTCTTCAATATTATCATTACTAATTCTAGATTCTTGATTGTCTATAATATTATTTTCTACTATAGCTTCCTCAATCGTATAATCTTCATCAGATTGTCCTGTATTAAAATTCTCTTGATTAGAAATTTCTTTTGAACTATTGCATATTTCAGTATTTACATTTTTACTATCAGTACTTTCTTCATTTTTAACTTCATTGTTACTATTATTATTTAATTTTTGTCTATTTGAACTTTCGCAAGTACCTCCACTAGATGTGCTAGGAATTTCTTTTTCTACCGATTCCTCTTCACTACCGCCATATTGATTGTGTAACTCTTCTAATCTATTACACAATTCTACTCCCTTATTATTCGTTTTTGTTACTTTGTGTACTAGAACATAACATTGTTCTTCTAATTTTTTTAATCTTGCAGAACGCGCTGCTAGTATTTCATCATAATTTGTCAGTGTATTTGAAGTAGATGTCGAAGTACCTGGCATTGTATTATCTTTTTCGATTGAATTCAATCGTGAATTTGATTTTTCTTTGTCAATTGGAGAAGTTTCTGTTCCAATGGAATTTTCATTACTTTGTTCATCGCCATCACTCAAACTGACGTCGCCATCATCAGAATCGTTATCATTTCTATGTTGAAATTTAACATCACTTGTAATGTTAGTATCTTCAAATTCCATATCTGGACTTCGACTTTTCTTTTTGAAACGTTTTCGTTCGATTTTTTTATTATTAGAACCGACTGAATCATCATCGCTGGCTTTTTCATCACTATATCCACTTTCTGCAGAATTGTTAACAGAATCTGTGGATTTGATTTTACGACTGGCGAATTCCATTCTAAGTTTATTCCATTCTTCTTGCGATTCAGAATTTTTCTGTTTGGCTTGATCCCATTTTTCTTTACAAAATTCGAGTTCTTTTCTCAATTCTTTGAGTAATGTACGTTTATGTTGAAGTTCAAACCTCAATATCTGTTCGTGAGAATGTAATTGTTGGTGCTGACGCTGCATTCGACCTACAATATGCCAGGTTTTATTTAGTTCTGAACTAACAAGTCCTAATCTTCTTTCTTGATCCTGTAATCTATTTTCCAAATGACAATTGAGTTGCTTCATGTGAACCATTTCTTTCTGCAAGGATTTCTTTTCCAAAATAAGATCCTAAATTTAAAAAAAAAAATATTATACCAAAATCTTTAGAATTATATTTGCTAAAATAAATTTATAATACCTTCAGTCTGATGTATGTTTTGCTGACACTCGGAACTAATCTAGGACCGGTAGGAGTTTCAATTGATTTGTAACAACAAGATGTAGATTTCGATCCTTCTTCTACTATAACTTGGGGACCAACTTGTTGACTTAATAATTCCATTAGAACTTTCCATACTTTTGGTAAATTTTTAACTATTTCTTCAGCCGATGTCAATTTATTTGAATTATCTGTTTGATTACCTGAAAACAAAAAACGAAAATAATTAAAAACATAAAAAATATGAAGCTTGGAAAAAGTATAAATTTTAGTTTTTTTACTTGAACTAGCAATTTCTTCTGCATTTTCTTCGTTAGTTTTTTCGACATCATTGTTTTCAATGTTTTCCATTTGACACAATAATTCTAAAATTAATTTTGGCAATGCTGATGCAGTTTCACTACTTTCTTCACGAACGACCATATCAGTTAATAAATCATGATTTTCTTCTAATTTTTCAACTAGTTTATCTAAATCATGATTCGAATTAAAACCCAATAGCATTTTTGAGAACAACTACAATAATATAACACGAATTGTTGCAATATATTTAACACAACAAATTGTATCGGTTTAATAATAAATAAATATATATATATATATATATATATATATATATATATATATATATATATATATATATATATATATATATATATATTCTTACCTGATTAATCACAGACATTTCATTTTGTAAACCGCGAGTTTCGGCTTTGAACAATCCTAATTGACTCTCTTTTGTTCCTAATATGTCATTCTTGTCGGAGATTTCTTTTTCCAGTTCGTTTACTTTTGTTTGTAAATCGTCACTCCTAAACAACAGTAAAATATTAAAATTGAACAGAATTGAAATTTGATTTAAATAAATTCTGAATACAACTAAATGATCAAATCTTAAATAGTAATAATTTCAAAATATGTATTTACATTTGTTGATATTTTTCATGATTCTTAAAACAATGCAGTATATCTTATATGAAAGATTTGAACATTAAAATTAATACAATAGAAAGTTTTCTATATAATAATTATTATGAAATAAAGAACATTTTTTCTTATATATCAATTATAAGTAAACAAAAACAAAATATGATAAATATGCATAGTTGATATTCAACTACTTGAATATTTGGCTATCATCCATGCAAAACAAAATGCAATGGGAACATGTGATGTAATATATCATTGAAATTAAAACAAAGAAAATCGATTTAAAAACAGCATGCACTTTATATTCCATATTATATATATATATATATATATATATATATATATATATATATATATATATATTCCAAGTATTTTAACTTACTTTTGTGTATGCATGACGACGAGTTCCTTTTGATTTTCCAAATCTCTGAGTAAATTTTGACGTGTCACTTCGGCAACCCTAGCTCGTTCTTCATATAAAACTCTTAAATTTCTAATGTTTTCCAGTTGTCTCTCGTATTCGCTTCTCAGATCATTTGATAACGTTCGCATTTCCCTATCCGCTAATGATTTCTCTATTTCTAATAATTTTTCTTTCAGCTGAAATATTTAATAAATAAATATATATTAGAAATTTATAAAAAAAATACACATATTTATACTGTTAATAAATATAATTGCCTGATTCAATTGGGCCTCTCTGATTGCCAACATTTCTTTGCTGACTCTGTTTACATCCTTCAAGGATGCAACGTGTTTTTTCAATTCTAAATTTTCTTTGTTCGCGTGTGCCAAATCGGCCATCACCGATTGATTGGTCAGATTGCATTCGGTTAATTCGCATTTGATGGATCTATTTTGCGCTTTCAGCTCGTTGATTTCCCTATCTAAATGATCCAGAGACGTCTGCAAATCGTCGCACGGTTCACTTTGTTCCGGTTCTTTAACACAAACACTGACGTCCGTCGAGTTATTTTCAGCTATCAGTAGATGCAAACGCTTGTTTTCATTTTCCATCTCTTCTCTCAATCTTTTCTCTTCTTCCAATTGCTGTTTCAATTTCTTCATTTCACTAGAACGTTCAGCTATAATCATTCGTCTCGCTTCCCTTTTTTCAGATAATTGTTTTCGAAATTCTTCCAATTCTTTTTCTTTAGCCGGACTCAATGTTCTTCTAAGTGCCGGCCCTTCGTTGTTTTCGTCTTCGCTTTCTTGAACATTTTCAACGTCCTCTTTATTATTTGTGCTCGTCATGAGTGTATGTCCGTTGCTGGAGTTATTCCACCACGTACTGGCGATTCCACGAGCGCTACTTATCACGTTACCCATTTTTTGGATAACGATGGCAACCTGCGCATCAAAAGTACGTATCCCGGTTGTGTTTGGCAAAGAAATGATTCGGTTTCACGAATGCGTTACGTTCATACAAAACGGCCCCGTAAAATGTATTAATAGATTTTTCGTCAGAGACGAACGATGAGTCTGTGTACTTCGACAGAATTCATTGAACTGCTTTGAAATCATCCAATAAATAGTACATGGCTAATGTATTATATGGGTGCGCCATCAGATCCAAATCGGAAACAATGACAGCAGCCAAAGTGCGCGTCAGACGATAGAACAACACTTTCCTCGGTTTTACTTTCTTATAAATATTATTGAGACCGTCTTTGTTTTTCCGTCTATATATCCACTGTTAATATTCTATTATAATTCAAGGTTAAAAAGCATCATGTAAACTTTAACCACCTGTAAATGTCTTGTGACATGTAATATAATGGATATGAAAAAAAAATCTCTGAAGAAATATTTGTATATGTGTGTTAGGAAAAAGCACGTGTTTCACGTCTATTTTTAAAGAATGAAAATTTTTATAACCCGATTTTATATATGCGTAGTATCAATAGAATATAAAGCTTTATGATGAAATCAAACGAATCAATCTTTTTTTTCTAATTTTGTTTTTTTCTATCGATATTGCTTTTATTTTATAAAGAATATTTATAATATATATATATATATATATATATATATATATATATATATATATATATATATATATATATAAATATATATATATATATATATATATATATATATATATATATATATATATTATATTTTAGTACATTTCATACTGATTTTAACAAGCTTTTACGTGGTTTTTATGTACTACATTTTCAATAAATTAAATATATTTTATGTTACAGTAAACCATAAAATGACAATAACTATAAAAATCTTTTCATCCAATTATTGCTAAAAATCATTAAATAAAAGCTTTAATGTGATGCATCACTGAATTTTAAAGTTGATTTAATTTTTATAAGTTAGAATAAATTGTTAAATTGGTTATATTTCAGAGAATGATTATAAATAATCATGATGGCAAAATTATCGAATTAATATATTAAAATAAAATAATGTTTAAATCAATTAAATCAATTTCACAAACTTTAAGCATATGACTTCTTTCATATATTTTAAAAGTTGATTATTAAAAAAAAATAGTAAAAAATATATATATATATATATATTTGATAAATGTATCCAAATATAAGATAGTTAAGAAGAAAGACATAAACCAGGAAGCGACTGTAAAATAAAAATAGTTAATACGTCGCTTTTTAATCTTGAAGTTCTTCGGTTATATTCCATTACGATATTACTAAAAACGACATACATGATTGTGTCTTGAAATTCGCTAAAAATAAATTATAAAAATATTTGTAAAGAAAATGATTTCACGGAAAATTTCTGCGATGTTCTTTGTGTTGTGAGCATTCACTTCATGTGCTCGACGTTAAAAAATAGATTCACAAGTCTGATACGCAAAAATGAGATACCATTTTTTTTTCATTCAAACCACTCTTTATTATTATTATTTTAATTTCTTGGTCTTCATCTCTTCGACTGTAGAATAATAGTTTTTCGTTATTTAAAAACGCTGAATCAAAGAAAAATCGCGCAAGAACGATATCGTCATCGTTCGGGAATTAAATATTTCAATAGTCAATAAACCACTCGAATGCGAAATTTTTCTGATGATTTCTCTGGACGATCGCTATTGAGCTGATGATTGGTAGACTATTTCCAGGTTTGAAATGTTTAAAAAAATTCGCGTTCACATCATCGTTAAAATACGCCATATTATATTAATAACGACACGGTTAAATGTAAATAATATAATAAAATCATAACATTTTGTTCTCGATATGTTTTTCACGAAATATATTTATATATGTGTATGTATATAAATAATTCAGGATCAAGAGCTGAAAGAAAATTTCGCACGTTAATTCAGCGTGTACATTCATACTTTTGCCAGTACGTTTACAAGAAAAGCGATTTTTTCCAAGAAATTTCAAGTGGTAAACGCGCTTATTTTGTCGAGGATTTGCATCAAAATAGAAATGTTCTCATTTCTTGAATTGTTTTTGTTTAAAAATAACTGTCCATATGATGAAATAAAAAAAAACACATTACTTTCAATATATCGATTATTAGTAAGGTTGAATGAAAAATTAATGGAAAATCAAAAACAATATGCGCTAATTAAAATGGCTTTGTAAAGATTATGACAAATGGCGACACTAAGAACCGAAACGATATAATTTTTTCAAGAGTTCGTGACGTAATAAAAAGTTACTAATTCTAAATTTAAACATTTTAAAATGAAATATAAGAAAAAAAATCGTAAATGAACAAAATACGCAAACGATAAAATTCGAATCACGAATATAATGCGCAGTAAAAAAATGCACTTCTATTAAAAAATATTGTTTCTTACCAAGAATAAAACTTATTTACGATCAAATTAATAATATGCATATTAAAATGAACAATTATATATGTGTATCAGATAATAAAAAAAAAAACGTATTTTTTTAATCAATTTATTAAGGGAACATAATTGTGGCAAAAGAATACATATATAGATATATAATGCTAAACACTACAAAATAATTAGCATGAATTTCTTTTTATTTTCAATCAGTATATTTATTGGGTTTGGTCATCATTGATTATTCGACGTTAACTAATGATCGTGACCAAGGGTGAGCAACCTTTTTGGGTCAAAGGGCCAATTCAAATTTTAAAATATTTTGGTGGGCCGCACATACTACTATGATAAAAAATTAAGGTGAATTTTTCTATAAAATTTTAATTTTTATTTATTCTTATAAAAACATTTCATAATTAATAATTTAGAACACTTTATTATATAATAAACATTAGAATAAAAAATATACAATTAAAAAAGTAAAGGTTTTATATATTAATTGTAATGCAAAATAATATATATATATTTATATACAGTCATATGAAACTGATTTATCGAAATATTCTACGACTTTGAAATTTTTGAACTACAAATAGAAAATTGCGAACAAATTGAAACAATTAAATTTTAAGTTGATTTAAATTATTTTAATACAGTTAAAAAGTAGTTTTTCCTCTCTTTAATTCGTCGATTGAAGTCGAAAAAGTCGATAAAATAAATTCAATTCTAAAAATGCTTGGCGGGCCGCACAAAAATGCTTCGCGGACCGCGCGTTGCTCACCCTTGATCGTGACCAATCCTGAATATTTTAATATAAAGCTTTTCATTACAATGGTAAAGCAACATAATATATATATATATATATATATATATATATATATATATATATATATATATATATATATATATATATATATTGTTTGATATTTATAAACATGTATTCATGGTATAAGTTTTATAATAAAAAAATATCAGAAAATAAGTTGATCAACAAATAAACCTGTAATATTTGGAAACGAAACATAACATAAATTTAACGCAACGCAAATATAGACAGTATTTTAAAACATAAAATATATAAATTTATGAATACAATTCATAATAGTATTGTGATATCTTATTTGAGAAAAAATAAAATAAAAATAATACAACAGTAGAAGATAAGAATTTTACCAACTACAACTATAAAATAAAATAATAGATAAGCTAGTAGAAAGTTTAAAACGTTGAGTAATCGGAAAACCATTTCAAATAGCATCGATGTCCACATCATTCTCATCATCATCATCCACTGGTTTCTTAGTTGGTGGCGGTGGAGGCTGAGCTTTCATAGGAGTCATCTTAGCGCGGTCATCATACTCAATCTAAAAAGAATAAAGAGTCAAAAAAAGTAATTTTAATTAAAAAGTTATATCATTATATATGTACCTCAAGATCATCTTCTTCTTCTTCATCACTTTCCCCGGCATCTTCCTCTTCACTGGCTTCGCGTAACCATTTGATCAAAGGTTCAGCTAAACGTCTCATCTCAGTAGCTAATTCACGAGATACATATTTGCGAGAAACACGATCCGCCCAATCAAGCAATACAGCTTCTTCCAGAATATCAGTATCATAAAGTAACTATACAAAGACAATTTTATAATTTTATTAATTTAATTCAAGAAATTTGAAACTATACAAAGATCAAGACAAACAAACCTTGAGGATTACACTGATTTTAGGTAAAAGGGCATCTTTGTGTAAAGCCACAACTTGTTCGACTCCACCTAAAAGTGCACGTTGAGCACGAGAATCTTCATGGGTAAAACGGAGGAACAACATACGATAACGCTTAATTTCCGATGCAATGGACGCAGTAAATAACAATTCAGCAAGCACCAGTGGTGCTTTTGATTTAATTTCCAATCTAAAATATAAATTATATTTTAGTAATACGTATTTTAATATACAATTAATAAATAACAAAATATTTTATTATAAATAAATTCACCTTTCTGCTTCTGATAAAATTTCCTTTTGAGCAGGAGGCATTTCAAGATTTTGATTGTCGCGTTTCGATTTGACATAGTCGTAGAATAAATCCATGCGTTGTTTTTCTGTTTTCTCCAAATCATCATTTAAAGTCATGTTTTTTGCTCCATCAGTCAAATCTAATAATCTAGCACGCACTGCTTCTTCAGATACATCGACTGCCCAAACTTCATCATCATCTTCTTTGTTAGTTGCGTCGACAGATATCTGTAATTAAAAATAACCAAAGTAAAAAAAAATTGTAATCTAAAATATAATAGAAGACTAAAAAGACTTACTTCTCTAGATACAGCGTCTGGTATAAATTCATTTTCACCAGAAAGAGTAACTTCACCAGAGAGAGTGTGATTTGCATTGTTAGAATTAGTATCACCATTGCTTGTAACTGAGCCCTTTTTAGACCGTTTACTTCTTTTGCCTTCACTAGCTGATGCTGGCTATATTTAAAATATAAATATAAATTATTTCTCATATTAAAAAATAATTACATTTTAAACTAAAGTGAGAGAGAATCTTACTTGTCCTGTAGGAGCATTTGGAGGATTCTTGAGAATAAATGTATTTAGTTTGTGATTAAACTCTATACCTCCATGATAGCCGCAAGCTTTACAACCTTGAGAGATGGTTTGTTTTTTAGAATTCACCATCAAATCAGTTTCAGGATTGTCACACTCTGGACATAACACGAACTTACGTATGAAACTAAAAAAATATAAAAATAAAAATGAATGCAAATTAAAAAGTGATGCATTTAAATTTGTTTTTATACCCATCAAGAAGATCTTGTAATTTTCCTGCATCATGGCTTCCATTAACAATATATCGTTCGTTTTTTAAATCAAACTGAGTTTGTGCACCAAGTTCACATCCAAAATATTTAGTTGGGTCTAAAAAATAAAAGAATTATAAAAAATATAGAATTGATAAAAATAATATTCTTTTATAATACTATTTTCATTTTACAAAATGCATCATTAATAAAATGAACATTACATGTTGCAGGTCTTCCAATTGCTTTTGCTACTTCACTCATGTTGACAATTACAGTTTTAATGCCGTTTCCTTTACCCTCAACTTTGGCACAAATTCGAGGCATTTTGTAACGGTAGAATGCATCTGAAACGCTGCGATTAACGTTTACAGACCCCATTTTGAATGAATGTAAATGTCGTTACTACTTCAAAAATTTAACACCGTATCCACAACCTGATCGTTATTGAAAACTGTGTAAAGAAAAACCTTAATTTATTAATATTCTTTAATATGAAAAGACATTCCAAAATTGTTGAACAATAAGTTTACCTGACGAAATATGATTGAAAAAATCCTTCACTCTTGAAAATATGATAGTGCTTTTATAAGGGGTTCACATGAATATCGAATATTTATTTTTTTAATTTATCATATTCAACTATTTCAAATATATATTAGATATGCTAAATTATAATTTATCCAACGATCCAATGATATTTTATTGGGGGGATTAAAAAACATTGAAATCAAGAAACTAAGAATTCAGGTGGAAAAAATAAAAATAAAAAATTCCACGCTTATTGATGTTTTAAGACATAAAATGAATAAAATGTAAACGTAATTAAAGAAGGAGGTGCTTCAATTTGTCAGATAAGGGATAATATTGGTCGGTTGATCCAGGTTTGGTGGACGATGGATAGGCTGCAAACAAGCAGGCAACACGAGCGATGGCGTATAGCCGAATGAAAAACTCATTCGCTCAATTCCAAAATTCGTTGCCACGGTTAATAGTCACGTCTCTCTAAACGGCTGCAAAATCCGATGTCTACCACAAAGATACTTTGATGTTCTAAAAAATAAAAGATTAATTTCCATCTATTTTACTAATCAAACTAAAGGGTTGTGCTAAATATACTGAAAAGAATTTACCTATAACCGTTTCGCAGGTTGAGTCGAGTCATGCACGATGAATTTGATAATACAGTTGGGGGGCCGGTGCACGTTTCTCCACGCTGTACAGATGTGTCTGAAAAAATAAATTCAAAAAATGTCAAAAACATAATATGCGGATAAATGTTTTTGAAAAATAACTATAATTTTCATTATAATCATTCGCATTTGTAATGTAAGAATATTTTTTGGTATCATTAAATAATTACAGCTTAAACTATCTGAATAAATGTAGTTAAATCATCAATATATTTTAGTAAACAGTTAACGTTCGATGTAGTCACATAACTCTTCTTACCACCACTCATGCAAAATCACTCCTAATAAACCACGAATAATCAAATATTAAAAACGAAAATTATATTTTATTTCACGTATAATGAATTTATCTACAAATATTATTTAAAAAAAAAACACTGACCACTGAGAACGTTCATTTGCCAAAACGATTAAACTTGTAGTGTTGATATATTAAAAATGTATATCGCATGTGAGATAATTTCATTTTTCTATATTTTATACATATTTATCTATATACAAGATAAGATTGTTCAAATTAATAGAATTGTGATTTAATAAAAACACTAAAAGCGTGAAACTAAAATTCACGTTTAATTTTTAAATATTAAAAAATTAAACCGAAATAAAAATTTACGATATATAAGTCAAACAATAGATTATTAATGCAATAAAACAAGTTTTTTTCATATTTATAAAACAAAAATATTTTTTGTTCATAATATTTGCATTAATATTTTTTATCAATTGAAAATAAAAACCGTAAAATAGTCATTTATTTTTAACCTTTAAATATATATAACCCAATATTACTTTATTTAATGTGTATTTTTAAATACCGATAAATAGTCAATATCAAACATAATTTTGTAATTTATACAATGCGTAATATATTTTATTTTGATAAAAAAGTATATTTTCAAAAAATTAGACTACTGATAAATCACAAATATTACAATATTAAAAGAGGTTTTATAAATTAGTAATTAGGAAATATTCTAATATTTTACTGAAATCAATCATTATTTCTGATAATTAATTGACCTTTCAATATATATATATATATATATATATATATATATATATATATATATATATATATATATATATATATATATATATATATAGTTTTATCGAATTTTAAAAACAATAGAATCATTACAAATTTAGAATAATAGACGAAAAGTCAAAGGGCGCTCATATATAGCGCAAGACCAAAAAAAGTTTAACTATGTTACCAAAATAATTTGGTAACACGTAAAAGTACATAAATATATTTTATTTAATTAGAAAATTGAGTAATTGAAATGAATACTAACTCGTATTGTGGAAAAACGTGTAAATAGTACCAATAAGAAAGAAAGTGGTAGCATTTCTTATTGTTGAAGTATTAACATAAATAAAAGTTTTACAAGTCATAATTTAATATGTACGTGATTTTGAAAAGATGTAATATCATATCAGCTGTGTAGTATGAAAATGCGAACGTATGAAACTACAATATGAGAGCATATGAATTAGATAAAAGGGCATGTCCTAATAAATATATATGTATATGTTACTGACGTGTTGCTGACGAATCGGGGTTGGTGTTGGTGAGCATATGGGTTGAAGGTGCGTCTCGTTTAGTGTTTCAGCTGAAGGTTCGATCGGGGGCGAGCGCCGCCGCCCGACTGACTCACTCCAGACACGAAAGCGCGCAAGCCTCTGAATATATAACCTTGAACTCATCCACCATCGCAACCCTCCTTACACATATACACCAATGGGGGTAGGTTACACAAGTTTTCAGACATCACTTCCCAAATAGTTACGCGAGACGACTGGGAATAAATCAAGTTCATTCACATCTTTGTATTATGACGAAAGATTGTCAAAATTTATATTCAGAAACAATTGCATAAAAAAATATATATAAAATAATTAGTAAAAATCGTATTTCGCGAAAAATTTGATTTTATTGATTCGTTTTTTTTTTATATGATTATCGCCAATCTCCGGAAGATCGTTCAATTTTTTAACACGTTAAAGTGGAAGACAATAATTTATCCTTATGTAGTCAGCGCTTACAAAACTATTAGACACGACAAATTTTGTTTCTTTTTTAATTATTACAATTATTGAATTATCATATTATTAAATAATACAATAAAATATTTTTTTCATCAATAATAAAATATTTATTTATTAAATGTAGTATTTTTTTACTTGCTAGTTTTATCCGATTACGAATTGATAATCTATAATAACATATTTACTTTTTGAAGAAAAAAATAAATTAACAAACAATTAATTCTCAAACAATTTATATATTAGTCTTCAATTTCTTGCTATATGAATATTTTAATACGTAAACACTTGAGAAACATCGTTTTGAAATGAGCAAATTGGAAAATTTTCGTACGCGAAAATCCCCAAAAAAAAAACACTGGTTTTACTGGTTAAAACTGGCTTTTTATATCATTCGAAACTCAAAAAAATAGTGAAGCAACGAAATGACAACACACGACCAATTAAATAATAGCGAAGCCAAGTAAGTAAATAACACATACGTTTCTTCTATTATTATTCGTCTTTTTCCTCTTTATCAAATATATATATATATATATATATATATATATGTATTTCAATATTCGAATAAAGAAAACGTGTAACTGGTCTCAGGCGTACGATAATGTACGAATCGATTTCGTAGTATGTATGTAGTAACAAAAACACGACTATCGGCCACCGCGCTATAAAAACTGACGATAAATATAAATCAAAATAATTACCGCATGTAAAAATAAAATAAAAATAATAACTCGACAACGTTGTATGTATATAGATAAGGGAACGTGTAAAAATCCGATAAAATTATTTTCTTTATTCTTTATCAAACCATAGTCTCCCGGTTGACCGGTGATAATTAAAGGCAGCAGAAACCAAAAGTAAAAGTAAACCAAAATTAAAAGATTGTATTAGATAATTTTTTTTATCTAGGACGATTGGTGTTATTTTAATTATTTTATAATATAAAAAAAATTATCTTTATTTTAGAAAATAATAATAATTCACATGTCGATTTATCTGCGGCATATCTGTCTTTTTTAATTTAAAATTTTTCATATGACAAGTAAGCAACCTTGACACTGTGCCAATTTTAAAATGATAATAATATGCAATGTATTTTTTATCGTGTTTAATTTTTTTCATTCTAATTGTTTTTTCTTAAATTTTTATGACTTTCAACTTTCTCGATGTTTCAATATGTATATTTAGATGAACAAATAAAATACACTCATTATCTGTATTTTTCTATTTTACGAATGTTCTATTAATGAAATATATAAACACACTCTCACACACACACACACACACACACACACACATATATATATATATATATATATATATATATATATATATATATATATATATATACATATGTATATATAGTGGTTATTGAAAACAATTCATGACTAATTTATATTATTGTACCTTTAGTTATTTTTAATCTACCATTTCATTTTTTTTTTGTTTTAAAAATCTGAATATTTTGGTCATGGTTACACATAATGTAACATTTCAAATTTTAGTCATTGCTAATCTTTAGTTTATTGAAAATATTTTTTTGTACTTCTAAAATATTATATATACCCATATAGTTACGAAGCATCAGAATAAAGAGATTCAAGGATATTTGAAAATCGATAAATTACATTTAATCAATAATAAAATATAAATAATAAAAAAATAACATATTCTGATAATTAATTTTGTATGTTAAAAGTTTATTTTGCATTACTTTTAAAATCAAATTTAATTTAAAAAAAAAATTCGTTTTTCAATTATTTTTAGTAAATAAAAATGTACAAAAACTAAAATAAAAAGCCTTATAGATTCTAACGACTAACTCGTGATGTAATAACATAGAACGATGATGCGGTTGCGAGTTACAATTTTACACAGTGCGAACATAATCGATATGCATGTGAAATTGGTGCATGTTTTCAGCTGAAATGCACTTGCAGCGGATGAAACACGTGGCCGCATTCGTAGACAAAGAACTTGTATTGCGACTGCGCGCCATTTAGATTGATCCGGACAGGAGTCTGCGCCTTGGAACTTCAGCCCTTGGTACCCGTACACACTAGACGAGCCTCATATTGATAATATTTAGGCTTACGATTTAGTTATCATTATTATAATATAGGATACAAGTTGCCTATTAAATAATATGCAAGAATGTATATCGAAAAGAATACTGCGCGATTTTTGTATATCAAGTAATACCTTACTTACCTTTTTATGTGCAATTAGATCATTTAATTTTTATTGAAACTGATTTGTTATTTTACTATTTATAATAACATTTTTTTCTAATTATAATAGTATATTAGACAATCTAAAGTTTAAAATACTATAATTTAAAGGAATTATAAAACACAACTACAAAAATTGAAATAGGTTAGAATATAAAATTATAAGTATCATATGAATTTATATGAATCATTGACTAAAATTCCAAATTATAAAGTTTAACACGTTGAAATTTGAAGTCAGTTCTTTTAATAAGTAATTCTTTAATTGCAAGAAATTGGAATAATTTCAGGAATAAAGAAAAAATATTTTTGAAAAAAAGAAAATAAATAAACACAAGTCTCCATATAAAAATCAAATGGAAAATTCGGTATATTTATTACATTACGATTTAAAGATTCATCAGTTATAATCATCGCTTGTAAAAAATAATTTATAAAAATATATAATTATTTATAAAATCAAATTAAATCTACTTACATATTTCATAAATAATATTTACATAATAAAATAATTTTTACGAGTATAAAAGAAAAGCGATTTATATTTTTTTTTTGCTTTTTTTAAAACTCATTTTAATTAAATTTTATGTAAATATGAATATCAACTTAATTAATATATTATTAATTTTAAATAAAAAAAATATCCCAATATTTATAGTATATCAAATATATAACTATAAGCATTTTTTCAATGATGAATAAAAATGAAGTAAATTGACATAATAATTTATGTTAAATGAGGTTTACAATTTTTTTTCATGAAAATATTCATGGCCAATTTCACGTAAACAATTTAGCACAAACCGCGTAGATATATTCGATATAAATTATGCGAGAAATAAAATGCGCAGTTACATAACATTATTTGCGAATATACAACGCAAACATTTTTCGTTATTTATTTATCTAAAATTGAGTATAAATATAATTTTTCAATTTTTTTTATAATAATGTTGATTTGTTAAAAAATTAGGATTTCGTTATTAATCACAAAAACGATTAAAATAAGATTTATGAAAATTATTTAATATATCTAATAATCGAAAAAAAGACCTTCAAAGATAATCTGGCTAAATGATAGTAAAAACTTCTCAACACTTTTTTTTTTAAATATAAAAATGATTTCGAAATCACACATCGAATACATTTTTTGCATATATCAATATACCTAAAATACGATTATTAAATTAAATTTTTAAATGAATTCTTTCTTACCTACACTAAAATAATTAATCACTGTGGACAAATATTGTATAGCAACTGTTTTACGCAAATAAGTATATCTATAAAAATAACTAATTTAAAGTTATGAGGGTTTTAATTTCAATGAAGATTTTATAAATAAATTTTTCCTTTTATGCAAACAATTTATAGTTATTTTTGTACGATTTATTATTATAGAGAAATTCAAATTGTTCAGTAAAATATTTAATTTTGGTATAAAAAATTCAATATGCATAAATTAATAAATACGAGTAACATAATAAAGCAAAAAAAAACAAATTAAATTTTTACAAAAGTTAATTAAAATTTAATACATACTTCATATTATATAATAGAATGTTTAAGCAACATTAAACTATTTTAGTTATTGAATTCTAAAGCAACAATTTTCACACACGCAATGTTGAAAATTTAAAATTAAGAAAAACTGCTATATTTTAAAACACGAAAAAAGCATAATAGTGAAATGAATTAATTAATTTCTACATCAACATAGCGTATATGAACAGGTATCATTGATCATTTATTTTATTTCTTACGTATTTATTTTATTGTAACGAAACGCTGCAATGTGCAAATTCACATGAAAATTAAATAAAATATTAAAAAAAATGTTTAGCATATAAAAAGGATTAATATTATTAAATAATAGTTATTATTATTTGTTCCTTTAAACAATAGTTGACACAATTGTATGATATTAAGTATACTCGAATCTTTAGTGATCACGATTTATATTTGTTAAGAACTTTGTTATAGTACTTTATCAAAACAAATCATTTTATAAAGAAGTGTATTTTTTCGCCAGTTTAGTCGTAAATAACTAAAAGCTTCCAATCACAGTATAATATGAGAGTAAAATAACAAAGATAAGATAATCTAACTATGTGGTATAAAATGTTGAATAAAAATATTAAAGTATTATACAATAACTTATTAAACTGAATAATATCGCTCTATTCGAATTACGATAAATCAATATATAAATAATAAACTTCAGTTAATAAAGATAAATTAATTTAAAAATAAACTTAAAAATTTTCTAATAAAATGTATTAAAAAAAGATAAAAGAAATAAAATTGGTATTATGTGATATGTGATAAATAAAACATAAGAAAAAGAATAATTATATTTACTTACCAGCAAATCGTTCTAAAGTCATATAAAATGGTAACGCCCCAATGGACGGTATCAGATCTTCGAAAATAATAGATCTCCTCAGTATGACAGCTGGGAAAATGTCCTACAGTAGACACTTCGTTCCTCACAATACCTACAAAATAAAATTTGTTTGAATCTATTATATCAAATATAATATTGATAAGTTTTAATTAATTAAAAAAAACTATTTCAGAATTAATTTCTTTCTTATTACAAAGTTATAGAAATTAGTATAAAAAATAATATATATTTTTTATAAAAATAGGATCTATCTATAACTGTTAATTTTAGATTGACTAAACTTATAAGAGTACTTTTTTCTCATGGAAAATACGCTACGGTTAAAGGTATCTAGTTGAAGAATAAATCTTGAAACGTTGCCAGTATTCAAAAGATGAACGCGGTATTTATTTCAGTTTAATCTGTCTTAGACTTTTACTAAATTAAATTTATAAAAGCATTCAGGACTAAATCTCAAGAAGAAATTCGTAAGATTTAAAAAGAAACAAAGGTTTTTAACGTATAAAAACAAAAGTTTAAAGAATTTTGAATCAAGAAATAATATATAGTAAATAACAGAGGTTGCCAAACTATAGTTTAAAAGGTCAAGGGTCACATAAACCTGTAGAGTCAAAGAATAAAAGTAGATTTTCTTGCCAGCTTGTATAATTCCTATAAAAATATTTTTAGTACTACTATAATATACAATTTGAAAATAAATATATACCAATTACATAATGATTTTTTGCAACGTATGAAATTCAACGTGTTCAATATTTTTTATCGACAAAGATGAAATTTTGTAAAATAAATATTACTTCATGCATTTTATACGACGTGTAAATAAGTAACTAACGTAATCATTTAACAAATTTGGATGTGTAAGAATATGTAATAGAGAAATGCATAATGCATTTATAGTCGACATACAATTGCATGAACACCAAAATTACAAGTTGATATATCGCATTATGAATATTCTATTTATTACATTTATCATTATGTTAAACAAACAATAAAATGTTGATAATATATTTTACACATATTTTAAAGCGAAGAACATATCAATGTCACGAAAAACCCGTTTTACATTCATTTGAAAATATTTATGTAAGAAAAGATTTGAGATGTAACAAGTATGCACAATGTTAACTCGAAAATTAATGGTTATCTATTGTTTTCAGTTGTTTATAAACTATTATTTAAACATTTATATTTGGGCAAGAATAAAATACGAATGAATTAAAAAAAAATATATTATATTGAAATTAAACACATATATAAAAATTGTGAAAAAATCAAAAAAGCGTCAGTAAATTTTTATATAAAAATGGACAAATCAAAAACTTACGATATAAATAGAAAACAGATAACGAGAGAAAAAATAATAACGAACAGATATATTATCTTATAGATATGTATACTCGTGTTCCATTTTTATGCAACTCAAGCGTAAATAAGATTAAATAAATAAATAAATACTGTTAAAGAGAAAATAATGAAAACTTTTTTAACCGTAATAAAATATGTCAAAAATAAAACTAATAGATGAAGCGGTTTGGAAAGTCGCGAAACGGAGAGAAAATTATTTTAAAGGTTACATCGGTATCGCGGATAAAACGCATTATGTAAGCACACTATCGAGTCGAAGTAATCTTATATTTTTTTTCAGAACGAACGTTTTAAAATCGAGTCGTCAACGCCGATATTAAAAAATTAGATTCTCATATTTTTTTGTAATAAGTCCCATTACATGTTAGATATAGTTTCGAAACAAAAATCAACGTTTCTCCCCTCCGGCGTAGTCGTAACGTTATCGATTTTATAATATTACGATACGCGAGCGCTCGTTGCGAGCGTCTAATAAAAATATTATTAATAAATAAACGATCCGAAACGCGTCGCTAAACGAAGCGAGCGATTATAAAATGAAACGCGTCGTCGTTACACGTTCATTTAAAATCTGAAAATGACACGTTTCTATAAATCTCTAAAAAAAAAAACGTATTAAAAGGTGCATGACCGATTGAAAATTGAAATCGACCGATGTCAATTTGGAAGATGAGTATTTTTCCGCGAGTAATAATAATAAGGTAATCGACCGGTTATCGTTACGAAATAGTTTTTAATAAATAGATTGGAAAGGGTGGCGGTTTCGAAGTCACAAACGGTAACATAACCTCAAAACGGCGGTGACGGGAAACAAGCGTGGCAAAAGGGAGGGGGGAGCGGGGTGCGGGAAGCGAACGATAGAAAGTGTCAAAAAACGAAGAGAGACATGCGTCGCGAGCATTTTGCTTCGTTGAAACACCCTTTCGAATGGAAACCTTCGCGAGGGGCAGAAGGGAAGGAAGGGAAGAGTGCGGCCATATGCGAATCGGTCGAACGAGCGTCAAGTTTACCGGCTGCGGCGAAAGCTGCCACAGCAAACGACGACCTCCTCCCGACGAAGAAACGAAAGCGTAAAGTTCAACGGAACACCAGAGGCGGTCACCAGATGCGGTCCGACCGATTGGTATAACAACGCACGCGAACTCGACGCACACCGGAAGCCGAAGGCGCCGTTCTTCTTCGACGCGCCGCTGCCAACGTGACGACGTGTTTTTCTATTGTATCGCTTATTTTTAGTTTCATTTTTTTACACTACACGAAACGGTTAATTAAAAAAAATATATAACGTTTTCCTATTATTATAAAACATATTGGATATACGAAAAAATAAAATAATCGATTTAAATTTTTTTAGAACGTACAAAAAAATATTTCACATAATTTTCAATATTTAAAATCGCAAACAAAAATATTTTCTAAATAAATACTTACAATATCAGTTTTATTTATATCGACGAATAATATATTTGATAATTATTTAAAAAATATTACTCATATTTTTATAATAAATTTAGTTTAGAAAAAGTGTATAAATTGAGAAATTAAAATATTTTACATTATCGATATTTAGAAATATATTTCATACACTTTAACATAATTCAAAATAATCGTCCATCAAAACGACAATTTTGATTTATATTTATATTTTATAAATCGCCGTCGGCGGTTAAGCGAACTCTTTAGACCGATTTCTTTATCTTATTTTTAGCTCTGTCAGCGATCAGCTGTCTCCATATTGTTTTGCGAGTTCTTTGTTATTGTTTGGAATCGCGAGTAATTCGATTTTCGATCATAATTTCTATCATTTCGTTTTTATTTAGCGACCGTAATATATTTAAATTCTAGTATATTATTCGTAAATTATTTTATTAACGTTTTATTGAAGCGTCAAAGTTTTGTTTCCTTTTGTCGGGCGTACGGAATAAATTGCGCTCTCGACGGGCGAAAGCGATTTTAATCACGCATAATTATTATTTTTACAGAAGAGTCCAAAAATGGGTCGAATTTTTTTGGATCACATCGGCGGTGCGAGGCTTTTCTTGTGCGCCGCTTGCGATACAAATCTGACCAATCGATCGGAATTGATCAGCACCCGTTTCACCGGAGCGACGGGAAGGGCGTTTTTGTTTAATAAGGTGGTGAATCTTGTTTATTCTGAAGTTCAAGATCGCGTAATGCTAACGGGCCGTCATATGGTTCGCGACGTGTCTTGTAAAAATTGCTCTACTAAATTAGGATGGATATATGAGTTTGCCACAGAAGAAAATCAAAGGTAAAAATTTTCAATATTTATTTGCACAGTATTCTTAAAAACAAATCGGTTACGCGATAACTCTTTACGGGTCAGTCTTTATTCTTAATTTTGTGGAGTTTATTTTCGTAGAGTAATCGCAAGCTTTACTTTTGACTTTTAATCACTTAAATTTATTTTGTTTGACAGTTTGATGTAGGTAAGTCAATTGAAATATTTTACCATTTAGGTAAAATATTTAAATTTAATATTTATGACCTATTAAAATAATATCTAATTAGTGACTGCTCTTTTCTATGTATTAAAAAAATGTTATTTTTCAAAACTATACGTAAAAATAAAAAAAAATCTCATTATTAGATATAAGGAGGGAAGAGTTATATTGGAAAGAGCGCTCGTCACCGAGAGTGATGGTATTGAAGAGCATGTTCCTCATCAAGAAGAATGACCCAGGACAAACCAGACTAATAGAGAATTCTTCAATGTTAGAAGACGTTAAATATCTCACGATGTTAAGATTTGATCCGAAAATTCTGGAAAGCTCTTTTATTTTTGAAAGAAAATTCCAGTATTTTAATATCTCGTTTTGCGTCATTATGATTGATCATTGGAATAGAGGAGTTTATAAAGCATAATACAGCTATCGACAATGTTCGAATATTATTAATATAAAATAATATTGTATCGATTCTAATGTAGGATTATAATAATTATAATGGTAAATGAGCAAAACTAATAATACAGAATGTGTTATTTATATCTAAAGATTTTATTTTACTGTTTTCTTTCTTACATGTTTTTTATAATTTTGTTTGGAAATAGAAACAATCTACATCAAGAATTTTTAATCTTCTTGTTTTATAAAAACTTGGTAATAAAGTAAAAACCACATATTACTAAAACTACTCTATAAACTCGTAAGGGGCTTGTAAACCTCAGGCTGAGGACCATTGATCTATCTTTGTAAAGGATTATACCTAACTGATAATTATAATTGATGTTATTCTTTGATGAGGAAATTCTATGTTTCATTTTAATAATCATTCATGTGATAATTCTTGTGAACGTTTTTTTTTTATTTTTTATTGACTTAACTATATATTATAATTTTAAAATAAATTTTAGACAAGTGTATGTATAGTCGTATATATTTCTCGAATTATAGAAAATATATGAATTGTAATAAAAGTATAATAAAGGTTAAAATGAAAAAAAATGAAAATTGGTGTCAATAAAAATTGTGGAATAAAAGTATATATTTTTATTTTATTATCTATATTGAATATTTATATAAATTTTATGAAATATATGCACGATTGTTATGAATGATGGAATGGAAAAAGATCGAGTTGTAGATCTAAAGACATCTGTGATGATCTAGAATTTAGATCTGTATCAGAAAAAGACAAACAATCAGCACCCAAAGGATCTAACAGATTCAGAACGGATTGATTAGATGATAGGTTCAGTCTTGGTTCGTCCAAACTCGATTCATTAACTGATAATATTGATTCATTTCTGCTTAATGTATTGGAAACAGTCATGGGTAAATTTAAATCAGAATTACCCAATAATGTTTCGTTACTGCAATGAATTGTGTCTTCATTTGTATCAATTGGCACAGTTTTGCAAGAGTCAACAATAGTACTCAACGCAGTAATTTGATGAGGCTCATCTATTGATAGTTCTAGAGATTCTGAGGTGATAGGATAATTATCTCCATTTAGTATAGAATCATCAGACGTTAAATGTAGCTTGTCAGAATCAGCTGCAATATTATCCAATGAATTTACAGGTAGTTGTATATTTTTCGGTTCAATTTTTCTAAATGGAGGTAACGTATCTCTTCCATATTTCAACTCATTGTACTGAGCGCTTGAAAAATCCAGTTTGTTTGAGTCTATTTGTATATCAAAACGGGTATCGGAAAAGTCAAAGTTTTCAGGATTTGACACTTCATTATTTATTCCATTTATTGGTAATATATTCTTATCTATATCAAACACTAAGTTTTGATGGAGGTTGACAATTTTTTCTTTACAATCAAAAGTCAAATTTTCATTATTTGTAGTTGGGTTTACAGGTGGTGTCAATATACCGTTGTGTGTATTATTTAATAAATGGTTCTGAGGCGTTAGTTCTTGAGTCATGTTGATTTTTGATAATTCCTCTATTGTATTAGATATCCAAGAATTGCCACTTGTATTATCTTCCTTGCTATCATGTTCATGTAATGAAGTGCTCCATGATTTTAAATTTTCATTATTGTCTGTGTAAGACGTATCATTTACCATGGCATTGCAATTTGTCTGAATCCAATTTTCATTATTTTGAGTTAAAGATTCTTGAATAGTATTATTGGAACCTATCGGTATCCATTTACTTTTAGAAGCTCCATTCCATTCACCCGTTGAACTAGTTGAAGTACAATCTTCAATTTGTTTTTTAATATTGTTAATACACTCTTTGGTTTTATTGCTACTCCACAAGTTTTCAAATGGTATTGTGGATCCGTTTCCATTAATGTGTTTCAAATTTTCATTAAGTGAATGTTTTGCATGTTTACAGGTTCCTGATTGAAATTTGGTACAATTAATTGCATCCATATTAAATTTATATTCTCCAGGGGATAAATCAAGTATTCTAAAAATAATAAAAAGAATGTAATTTATTTATATTAATAAAGGAATAATAGTAATTGTATATTTTGTATTAACAGTTGTCTATAAAATTATCAAAAATTTTATCAAGAATAAAAATTTAATAATTTTATTTTTATTGACAAAATAAATATGTATTTTATACTTACTTCCCAATTGTTTCATTGATCAAACAAGGTGAGCTATTCTTTGATTTGTACAAAAAACATGGCAAGAATTTTCGTAACCTAGTTACTAATTGTGTAAGTTGACGAATAAATACATTTATACGAAGTTCAGGTGAGGTTTTTTGCAGAATTGCTATTAAAATTCTGAATAAACTTCGATCATCTCTTTCTTTGTCTGGTTTACTTGAATTTGTAGCGCTAATTATATTGAATGATTTGTGGCTATGTTTTATTATGTCTTTACTAAATGATTGCTGATAATCTGTTTGACATCCTGCATCAACAGTTATAGGTTTAGTTTTTGTCAAGATAGATTTTTCATACGCCTTAAGTATTTCAGCAGATTTAGGATTTACAACATGATCGGGAAATATGAGAAAATGACGAGCTATCCGCTTTTCACTATGATAAACCTATAAATAATACTTATGATATTAAAAGAAACAAAATAAAATAAAGTTTATGCATGAAATACTACCTTTCTACAAACTGGGCAGCGATACTTTTGTTTTAAAGATATATTTTCTGTAATCTTCTTGTCATCTGTAGTTTTATCATTTGATACCACATGAACATCTTCCACATCTTCAATATTTATTTGACCATATTGATTTGAAATATGACGTGGTGGACGTACACATCGACCACTACGAGTTATAGATGTAACCTATTACATAAATAATTAAACATTTTAAAAATTTCGATAAAAATATATATGTATTGTATAAAATTTATTATAGTGCCTGAGGAGTGGGATTTTCCAAATTAGACGTTCCCTTTGGTTTTAAAGGGCGCTTTGGTAGTATTTTTCGAAGATGAGTTGTATTATTTTTAATTGGTTGTTGAACACTAGGATCATATAAATTTAGATCTTCAGGGTTCAATACTCTACAAAAATTAGAATATAGGTAAATTTATTGTATAAAATACATTTTTCAAAAAATAAAAATAAACTTACTTAAAAATTATCTTTTTTTCAGGTTGCGTATTGCAGAAAATGGTAGTTTTATTTTCTGAATCACTGACGACAGATTTAAGTTCATTTGTTGAATTGTTATCTAATTTATCAATGCTAAAATAATAAAAAAATCATAAACATATTTAGTACATTTTTTGAAATTAATTATATTATATAAAACACACACACACATACACAAAAGATATCTTGTATTTGTGATTTTTGATATCAAAATACTATATACCTTTGTAATATATTATCAGGTTGTAGAAAATATAGAGTTGTTTGAGAAATTTCTTCAGTCCAACTGGAAGTAAATATAATATATACACATGTAAAAAATGTTGATATTATTATTTAATAAATGAAATATAATGTATTTACTTATTAGGTTTTGGTGTATCTTTTGGAATAACTGGTTTTGGAAGTATTTGTCTTGGTTTCAATACTGAATTAGTATTTGATATCGCAATTTTACTTCTCTTACATTGATTTTTATTTTTACCATAATTCATTGAAGTTTGTCTTTTTAAATTTAATAAGTTGTTTTCGGAAGATTCATTTTTGTTTATTGGAGATTTGACAAATGAAATGTCTTTTATAGAGTTAATACATTGTTGGTCTTTTAAAGAATTCAGTAAAGTATTCTGATGATTTGGTGCATCGTTAAGAATTTGTTTTTCTGTAGATAAGAGTGAAATATGACCAGTTTTAATGATTGTATTTTGTTCGATTGTAAAATTCGTAATTTCTTTATTGTGATTGCCATTTATATGATCTCCTAATAATTGAAATTTGCCTGTTGAATTGGGTTTACAATTCTTCTTGGTTTTGGTGTTTAGCACCAAATCTGTATTGCAATCGATTATATTATAATTTTGATTATTAATATTCTGTTGAGCTGTTTGTTTTTGGGGTATTTGAATTTTTATACCCAATTCATTTACTTGTTCAGGTGTTAATATTATTGTTGAAATGATGTCATCATTAGTCTGAAAAGAAAGAAGAATACAATTTAAAAGTAATTCATACGAATGAATTTATAGTTTTAAGAATTTTGTATTCTAAATTAATAAAAGTATTAATTTTATTATATAAATATATTTTTACTGAAAGAAACAATATTATGAAATAATTAAAAAAATAAAAAAAATCTGTTGTTAAATTGTATAAATTTTATTAATAAGAATATTGAGGACCTTAGATTTAAATTATATTATATTTATCATAAAATCATAATTGCTATAATTGCCATGTTAAAAGTAGTACGATGAATAAATTAAAAATGATTAGTTCGATATGTATTAAAACAAGTTAATAATTACGATTGGTAATATTTAATACTTTCGGCTACATAAATTATATCGAAAATGATACTCATTAAATATAATGAACGACTTGGATATCATATGACAATTTAAAATGAACATAAACGTGGATATGATAAATAAAATATTTTTTTACATAATAAGGTTATATTTACCTGATCAGTGGTCTCCGAAAGAGTAATAGGGAGTAAGTCCACGTTAAAAGTGTCAGACTTTGAGGAAATATCGCTCATTTCCAATGAAAAGAGATTGTTCTTATAACACAAAATAAATAATATTTTAATGTTAACGAGATGCAATAAATTATCACATAAGATTATTTATATATATAATATTGAAATATAATAATATAATTTCGTTATTAAAGATAAATATTGACACATATTTAGATCACAATACGTCAGCAGAGCATTAAAATACGCCTAACGCTAACATAACCTTACAGTATAGCGCCGGTGTCAAATATTGCCATATAGAAAAATAAATCTTTTCTATATATGGCAATTACTGCTTACAAATATTTATTCTTTTTTGAAAAAAAATTTTTTTGTTATTTAATTTTTTTTTTGGGATTTTTATATCTTTTTAATTTATTATTTATTTTATATCTTTTTAATTTTTTATTTGAAAAAAAATATATAATAACGATATAGAATTATACTATTTTGTTATTTTTGTTTTGAAAAATTTGAATCATTTGTTGTTGTATTAAATTCATGTTAAATGAAAAAGTATTAAATGTAATGCCGATTATTTTTGATTTTAGTGAAATGAATGAAATACTGTTATATTTGATGGATTTATTAAAATTGAGATATTTATAGAAATGTCGAATAAACGACAATTAATTTTTTATGTGGATGAAAATATTAAAGAATATTAAGTTCAAATCCATGAAATAGAATAAATGCTATTAGTTACAGGGATAGATGGGAAAAGTAAGTAATTAATTAGTACTTCGATTTAAATCGGTTCTTAATTATGATTGATATATTTTTTTGATGATCAGAGGTATATATTATAGTATGATAAAATTTTAACATTAATTTTAAATAAAAATTATGGTTTATATCAATTTACTTATTTATAATGTTTATTAAAAAAGATATATTAATTTTATGATAATTTTGAAAAAATAAAATATATCTCAAAATATTTTTCAAACTAAAATTTAAAAAAATATTTGGTTCGAAAGCTACAAATTAAAAAAAATGAATTTATATGAAATGAAAGTATTAATATAATAATAGAAAGAAAAATATCACAACGATTTAAAATAAATAGACATACAGTGATATTTAGACTTAAAAACTTGAAATTCAATTTCTTACTATATTTTTGTGAAATATGTCTCATGTCTTAGTAATGAAAATTATATTTTATGAAAGTGATAACGAAAACACAAAAACGTATATATATATATATATATATATATATATATATATATATATATATATATATATATATATATATATATATATATATATATATATGTATATTATAAATGTAAATACGCCCGCTTTTATTTGCGTGGGAAATATTTTAAAAAATCTATTATGTATGTATGAAGTGGAAAAGAATCGCAAATGTTTTCTTTCAATTTATGCTAGTATTTTTTTTTCGACTGAAATGTTATATTTAATAATAAATATTATTAAATAAGCATTTGATTACTTTAATGTTGAAATTGTTAGATTGACTAATAAAACGATAGAGAGAATAAAAGTTCATAAGGTGCCCTATTTTTAGTTAATATATAATATTAAAAATAAAATTTAAAAAATATATGTGCTTGTGGGTATATTTGTGATTTATTACAAAAAAATATATAAGAAATCAGTCATTATTATTATCAGTGGGTTTTAACCTTTAATTTAAAATTTTAAACTTATTTGTATATTATGATTAAAAGGTTTGGTATAAAAAATAATATGTTATATAGAATTAAAACTATTTTACAAATAGTATGATTGTTTTCTTTTCATTGGGATATAACTTTGATTAATTAAAAATATTGGATAAAAAGTATTTGAATCGTAAGAAGAAAAAGAAAAATATGACGATTAATTCAAATAGGCGATAAATAAGTGATCTGCGGGAGACGGTTTCTAAAGATCGGGTGTGAAATTGTCGTATAGATTCCAAATTGGCAGGACTCGGCGGCTGTTTACGAACCATAAAAGAAATAGTCACGCCTGGTTTCCGTAATCGGCGATAATTGAATGTTGGGAGCGACGGTTGCGATTGGGGAAAGTAAAGGATCGAGCAGGAAACGGGATACGGGAATGAAGGAGACGACGTATCGTCTGAAGGTAGAACGAGAAGGCGGGTTTTTAGCGTCGGTCTACGGGAGACGAGAGAGATACCCTTGTGCCGTTCCGTTCTATATTTAGCTGTAACCAATAACTACCCGCCTGTTGCTCCCTATGTTTAAGTGGGGTAGGCGGAGGATCGGGAGTCCTGGGGAGCCCTGGGGAGACGAACCAGGAGGGTTTTTGTCGTGTACGTCGACCAGGTGGGCTGTCGGTGGAGTTCGCCTGCCTGCGCCGCGCATGTCTACTCTTCCCGTGACGTCACGCGGCCCGGGACACTCCACGTCATCGCCTCATCCATTATAACACTAAACGCCTCCATGACTAATTCATTTCGCTCTCTTTTTTTTTTGTTCTTTTTACCTTTTTTTTTTTTAATGACGAAACATCAGCTCGATTTGTACACAAATACTTAGTGTACATTTTGAACGATGCATTTAGGGCTGTGCAAAAAAGTTATAATTTTATTTTATATAAATATAAATAAAATAACCTGATGCTTGGTGCATAGTCAGCGGTAAGGGGTGTTTAGACCTTTAAAGAACATGGTGGCTTGAAGTTAGTTCAGCTGACAAATTCCGTACAGAATTAGACAGCACGAAGAGAGTTGGATACGATATAAAAAATTAACATACATATTGTTAAAACAATTTTTATATTAAAAAAGCATTCACGTCATATAATAATTCAAATTATAATATGATATCCGTTTGTTTATATTTATTCGTATATATTATTATATATAAAATTTTACTTTCTCAAGATATAATAATATATCATATTTCTTTCCCTTTAAGAGATTACTTTGCGTAAGATTAATATTAAACTGATTTAATTAATAACGAACGCTTATTAAAGCTTAAAAGATGATTTCTAAAGCGTTTCATATTTAATTAATAAAGGCAAAACATTATTATTACCATTGTTTGCCAATAGAATATAATGAAAGCTAAGCATTTACAGAGAGAAATTTACAAAAATATTTTAGTTTGAATTTTATGAAAATTCCTAATATTATTAGTGATCATTTTCGTAGATAAAAATTAATTACATTTTTTCATTATTAAAACGATGATATAAATTCAGAAATAAGATAGTTGCTATGAGATTTTATTCCAGAGTGCCTTTTTATAATCGAAAAAATAAATTGATTAAGATTTGTTTACGCAAAATAAAGAGGAATTCCAAATGGGTGCTGATCGAGAAAATATTTCGATGGGAATTAAAATATCATGTCTAATTTGATTAATATCCATTTCATTAGATATTTATCAGAAACGAATTGGAGATGATTTGTTCAAACATTTTCACGGTTTCACACTGTCGATAATAAGAAGTTGAATACGAGAGACGAGAAAGAATTTCAGCCATTTCTTTTTTTGGTACCGGTGAAGATGACGTCGAGTACAAAAGTCAAACGATTCAGAAGAATACCAAACAAACAAACAAAACCAAAAAAAAGAAAGTAGAGAAGATCGAAAAATATATGGACAAAGCCGAATGAAAGGGAATAACTTGAGGGAAACTTTTCGCGGGGTTTTATACGTAGGGGTCGTTTGACAGAACTGAAAGATGAAAACAAGAGAAGTTGTCTCAACAACGACGATGACCTTTGAAAAGTCGTATTTTTCTTGTCCTCTTTCCACGTGTCATATTCTCGTGCAGACTATGATGAGGTGCTCTTTTTTTTTTTGCTTTTCTCTCCTCTTGTCGTCAAAATTCCTAATGGCGGATCGTCCTTCTTTCCACAAACGGACATATACCATATTTTAGCTTTTATACGTCCATCCTCAAAATATAATATTTACCAAATTTTGTAATTTTTTATTATTAAACAGGTTTTTGTCTTTCTGAATTTCTTAAAGTTGTTTTTACAATCGGTTATTAATCCTTTGTTGTTTTTTTTTTTAAATTCTTTGTTGATTTTTGAAATGAAAACGTGTGATTTATATTTAAAATCATGCATAGTTGGAGCGAACCCGAGACTTGGGGTAAGGTAGTCTAGTGCATTAATCACATCACCTTTGAGGGTGTAATAATTAATTATAAGTAGCGGTTGCATGCAACGTTACATAAATGCCTTTTATTTTTTATATATAAATAATAAAGTTCTTTGAATTGATTTATTATATTACATTATATGGTATATGCTATAAGAAAAAAAAATTGAATAGTGTGAAATTACCGTAAGTTTCATACAATAAAATAGATTTTGCTTAGTGAAATAAATAATAGGTCATACACAACTATTGCATATATACATGCTAAAGTAGGTGTTAGTTGTGCTGAAGCAAATGGAACTATGTGAATAAATAATTGCTTCCAACTCCAAGGGTTAACCGCAGCTGTTCGGTCTCACTAGGTTTGCGAAACATAGGAAAGAATGTAACGTTTCGTAATTAAATAGACATTATTCTGAAACGAATTTGTCACGGGGTTGAGATTCGGGAGTTTGAGGTTTAGGAAAAAATGCTAATTAGGTCTTTGCGACTTGATTTAAACATCTGTCTGACATTTTCAGCATTGAATCTTTCGCCGAATATCTAAGCCGGGAACGCTTATTTTCCTCGTCTTGCTCGTTTTTGAGTATTTTAATCCGAATATATGACTGGAATGGGAATTTTGACGAGGACGAACACGAAAAGTGGAGACAAAAGTCCTTTTAAAATACATACTTTCCGTCCGTCGGTGTATTAGTATCCTGCTCGACGGTATTAAAAGCGAAATTAAATTTGGTATTTGGATGAAATTAAAAATCCTGCAATAACCGGGCTCAGTCACAAAAGAACTTCAGATATTTGATTTGCTTCTTTTTTATTATTATTTCAAGCGTTATTTTTTTTTGTAAGACAAAGATATTTTTTTATATCAAAAAATAAAAAAAAACCAGAATATTCCGATTGTATTCGTGTGTTTTTCGTGAAAAATATTTTTCAGCGAAATTAGATTTAATTGAATTTTAAAATTAATTCGTTTTATATTTTGATAGATTAGATCATAAAAGTTAATAATTATATTTGATATTTAAAAATTATATATTTTTATATATAAATATAATCTGTAAAATTTCTCTTGTCAAAAATAGATATTGAAGGTCTTTAATAGGATTAAATGTTAAAATATATTAATTATTTTAAATTTTGATTAAAAAATTATCTACTAATTTATATTCAATTAAATTGAATATTATAAGTTAGAGTTGAATAAAATAATGTGGATATCAGTTTAGCAAAACAATATAGAATCAAAATAAAGCTTCAATAAAGTCTTAATATTTTGAAAACCACTGATATTTAATAGTTAAATTGATATATAAAAAATAATAATACGATATTTCGATTCATTTGACTCTTTGCACTCACAAAAATGAATTGTGATACAAAATCGATTTAGATAGAGTGAGACAGAGAGAAAAAAAATAGGATGGAGATCCTTTGTTCATAACGGGTCCTTTATATGGACGATGTTAAACCACTTTTCCGTTGCAGAAACGAAAAGGAAAAATACGTCTTCGATAACAGATGTTGTCCGTTTTTATTCCGGTTTCCACCGTCTCGGTTTCCGGTTCGGTTTTTTCGGCTAGATCGTAAATCACTTTAAGGTCACCGAAGGATCCTACAGTTCACGTATTTTACAGGCCACGCTTTGGCGATCGAAACCTTTACATTTTACATTTATGTCGCAATCGATGCATATATGTCAAAGCCTCTTTTTTTTCTTCATCCCCTATATAAGCCTGTGATGTTACATAAAATAAACTGATTTTTATGTATCGAAAATGAATTCGGTTGTATCGAAGGTGAAATACATGGATCAATTTCAACATATGTAATGTTATAGATTTTTTTCAACGTTAAAGTTATATATATATATATATATATATATATATATATATATATATATAATCATATTTATTATTATCATTTTTCGATATTTATATAAATAGCAGCAAAGTAAAAATTATATATGTATTATTAATATGTCCCTTTAAATGCTAATTAATAGTGAAAAAAATATAATCGTGTACATATTAAATTAGAGTTTGAAATGTATGTTATATAGAAAATTATTATTACAATTTTTATATTTGTTAGAGATTAACGAAGAACATGATTTTTTTAACATGCAACAGGTTGTATGTTGAAGGTTTAGGATTTTATAATTTTCATATTTTAATATAAAAACAATAATTAATATATATTCAAAATGATAAGTATTTTGAAAATATATTTTTAAAACTAATGAAATTTGGAAATTAGTCGACTAATAGGATTAGGTATGTTGAGTTAAAAGTAAATCGATTTTTATATAAATTTTCTACAATGATATAAAAAAGGTCAAAAGTCAAAGATATATAAATATATATATATATATATATATATATATATATATATATATATATGTATATATATATACATATATATGTATATATATATACATATATATGTATATAAATATATATATATATATATATATATATATATATATATATATATATATATATATATATATATATATATATAATAAGTACTTGTCAATAGAACGTTTATGTGCGAGTAAATAATAATGAAATCTTAATTAAATATTTGATAAAAATTTGAATCGAATGAAATAAATAAAAAATTTTACAATGTCGATATAATTAAATATCGTTCATATCGAATTTACAAAACTAGAGAGAAATAAACGCGACAAGGAATGATAAAAAAAATGGCGAAAAAATTGAAAAAGACAAACGATCCAATATTTAGATTATCAATGAAAAAATGCCGAAGCAATAAAGGAGAGTGTCGTATAATGGATTTCATTTCGGTGAGTAAACATGGGACATTACGCGTCCTGGAAAAGCGTGCGTGCGTTTTCCGCACCCATAAATATTATGGAAATTTTCCGCGATCGAGATGAGAGAAAGGAAAAAGACAAGGAAAGAAAAAAACGGGGGAAAAAATAGAGGAAAATTATGGTGACAGAGATAAAAGCGTCCCGTTCACACATCCGGTTCAAAATTACCATAAAGATCGATTCTTGAACTGTATTGGTGTTTCTCTTGAGACGTGGCTTTTCATTCTTTCTCTATATATATATATATATATATATATATATATATATATATATATATATATATATATATATATATATATATATATATATATATATATATATATATATATATATATATATATATATATATATATATATATATATATATATTGGCTATATTTATTTATTTTTTTCCGATCCGCTTTCGACGATTTGCAGGTTTCAAAAGAGCCCCGTGCGACCCCTCGGATTGGTAACCCCTGTCTTAGATTGACGTTTATGGGACTGAATCTTACCGTCGTCGAAAGACGGAATCGTTTGAGCCTTCGTCCGGAAAATTTATCGACGTCTCGTTTGACGTTCTTTTTGTTTCTTTTCATTTTCTTTACTCGTGAGATTTAACCCTTTAGTGTTGTGAGAAAAAAATGCGTTTGCGGTAAACTTTTTTTTTCTAAAGTTATCCAAATCAAATAATTATAATTTAGTTATAAATTTTAAACAAAAGTAGATTAAACGATGCTAATATTTTTTTCGGATAATATCTTTTTTAAATGTTTTAAATATATTTTATATGATGTGAAAAATGCTAGATTCTTATGCAATAATAATTATTAAACTGAGAAATGTTACTTTATAAGTAATTGATAATAAAAATATTATTTAATAGTATGTTTATATATAAATATAAAAAATAGACGTTGAATATAAAAATATTTACTATTACTGCATTTTTATATAGAAGATATATTTTAAGGCATCATATAAAATATATTTAAAACATTTACAAATAAAAACGTTTTATTAAAGTAGCATAAAGTTTTCAGTCTTAAAAAGATTTTAGATTGGATACATAAAAAACCTTTTATAAAATAAAGAGAACCGAATTGAATTAAATGGAATTTTGCATGATCCACAATATATATAATTAAAAAATAATTTTTCAGCATTTATCAATTGGTTACGAATCATATAGTTAAATCAAATAATATAATAGGATTTTATTATTTTTATATTTCAATCGATATTTGTTCAAATAGTGTAGAAACGGAATGGCTATTATTTAATTTATATTGATTCAGTGCAAAAATTTGCCGGATATTAAAACTCTTTAAATAGAAATTAAAACTATTTGCTGATTGAAAATGGGAAAAAGGTTTACGAAGGAGTTTTATTTTTTTTTCATTTATATTAACGACAGTTTATAAAATCGAAAAAATCTATAAAATTCGTTTTTTTATTCTAAAAAAACTAAATGTCGCAAGGTTTATTTATAGTTTTATTTTTAGGACAAGTACTCAAATCGTTATTTGATTATATGAAACACTTTTTTATAATAATATAAAAAAGTATTAAATTTACAAAAAAAGCTCAATTTCATTATATTTCTTATCACGGAAATCAAAATTAAATATTGTTTTTAATCGTTTGATTTTCTATTTTATTTTTATTTAAATCTCTAATAAAAATATATGTTGATCAATATTATATCACAGTAAAAATCTTGATTAAGTATCTTAAATATATTTTTAATATAATTGTTAAAAGAAAAAAATATGTAATAAAAATTTAGAAAGAAAATCTGAATTTACTGTAGTTTTTATAGGATTCAATTTTTCTTTTGGATTTCCATTGTACTGATTTATAATGCTATATAATATTTTTATGGATTCCATGGGTCAATTTTATGATCGATTTTCGGAAATTTATTGTATATTAAAGTACATGAAATATGACTATTTTTTTCTCAATAATAATATATGATAATGAAAAATATAAATATTCCGTGATTAACAAAATAGTTATCCGAATACAAAAGAAAATATTTATATAACTGATTTAGATAAAAATAGTTTTAAACCATTCATTAGAAATAATTTTCCACTTTTATATTTTCTTTTTATTTTCATCTGTGCAATAATATACGAGTTTGTGGTTCTCGAGTCACTAATGTGAACTGTAACGGAATAATACGTAATTATGAAAATGTTTCATGAAAAAAAAAAAAGAAATTTGTATATCAAAGAGAGAGATTTTACTCGTTATGTGCGGAGAAAAAAAAATTCAGCTCAATCGTTACCGAGAATTTTTATGTCAAATAACTGAAATATCAAATGTGCACACGCACGCACACACACAAATACATTTTTTTTAATTCGTCAAAAAAACATTTAGAGTTATTTCTGAGTACATAATATAAAAATTCCGAATATTTTTTTTTTGTTTTTAGTATGTTAAATAAATTATATATATATATATATATATATATATATATATATATATATATATATATATATATATATAATATAAATACTTTTATAAAGGTTGTAGAAAATTTATGTGTATTGTATAATATATATTTAAAATTATATTTTTCCGATTATTTATTTTATTTTATTTTATTCTAAAAAAGTTTTTTATTACTGATACATTTCATAGATAACAAAATTAAATATCAACATTTGCACTGATTCAAACAAAAATCCTAGATTTTTATTAGAGTCTAACTCATAGGTTTAATATGGTTCGCAAACCAAAGGTTTCCGACTACCGATCTTCATATAAAGTTGTACAATATTATGTGAAAGAGTGTGGATTTTATTCGTAATATATAAGTTTAAATATATAATATACAACGTGAACGAAAAACTCATAGATTATGATATAAATATCAAGAATCCCACGTGATTTCATACTGCGATATAACATCTGACATAAATTTAATTTATATGGAATAATACTATATTATAAGGGTTGCAGTAAAAGGGTTTAATTTATTTATATTATAAACAGTTAAATAATTATATAAATATACAATTTTTACATAATTTTCAAAATATATACAGATTATTGGTCGTTTTGCTTAGTAATGTACATATATAAATCGATCCTTTTGAACTCGGACAAATTCTTTTGAATATTGACGTGTTAATTTATATGTTCAAATCATATATTCTCAAATATCTTGTATCGGTTTTCAATATATTTATTTTTATTAATTCGACTGCATTTTTAGAATATCTCAATAACAACTAAAACGTGAAAGTATTTTAATAGTTTGCCTTCAGGAAATTTGTCACAGTTCAGGAATTTTGCATGCGATTCTCACGGGAAAATCGTGGCGAAAACCCGTTAACCGTACGAAACTATTTCGAATTGAAGGTACCATGCCAACAAAATACGTTTATTTTACGGGTAACATCGGCGGTTGGCGGGTTATACGTTAACTGATTCTGACCGTCGTTCCGTTAATTTTCCGATCGTGACGTTTCAGTATCAGAAGTTTTCCTTTTTGTGCGTGCCATCAACTTTGAGCTTCAGCATTTCCGGAAGGTCAAATATCCCAGGGGATGAAAGTCACTGGCCGACCGAACGATAAGAACTTTTTTTTTTAATACTTTATCTCCGGGGAAATCGGGTCAACTAACGTTAAGTTTATTTGCGAAATCAATCACCATTATTTTCCATATGTGAACATTAAATATTTATATGTAAAACTGAAAAGTAGTAAATTATAAATATATACATTAGAATTTACTTATTTAACATAATATTTATTTAATTTATAAATCGTATCACAAACAATAATTTTTCATTTAATGTTGGTGTAGAATTTTTTTTTTATAAAATATTTATTTTCACATCATCTTTAAAACTCAAAATATAGATTTATAATCATTTAATTAATTATTTTATTAATTTAAACAGTGATACGCTATAATATAAAATGACCAGATTTTTATAATGACGCATCAGGACATTATTAAAAAATATGAAGAAAAACCTTCAAAACTGATAACTTTAAAAAAAAAAAAAACGAAAAGAGGGACATTTAGGGGGACACTATTCAGAAGATATAATTTATAAAAAGAGGACTATCCTCTACTAAAGAAGAACGTTTCGTCACCTTATTGATTATATATATATATATGAATCGAATTTAGAGATGCATTATGGGTTTATATTCAAACATGAATATCTATTAATAAGTGATAAAATACAAAATTTCAGCACAACGACAGTATAAATAGTCGACGCCATAATTCTCATCAAAGGTCGTTATTGAAAAAAGATGCTTCTTCACATTATAACGAGATCGTTATAATTATCGATCTTTATCATTTCGTTCATAATTTAATAATATTTTCGATAGGCGTCCCGTTCAAAAGGCACGCGAAAGATTTGTAAACAAATGATAGCAATAAGTCTTCAACGTTCAGAAAGTGAGCGAACGCGACGGGTATAGAGTGAAAGTGAGAAAGGGGGACTCACTTATTTATAAGAGGGGTGATTAATTTGTTCAGTGTTTAATACTCAACATCTCATACTACTCGCAACCGTTTCTCATACCATAGTATCACCGTTTTTCCTTTTACCTGAAAGGGGAGGGGGTGCCGTTTTTCGCATATTTTAGACATTGAAAGCTAATGGAAATAAATGTGTTGATGATATAAAAATCAATATTATAATATTCAATAAAATATCTTTTTATTTTTTTTATGATGAAAATTATAAAAAATGATCTTCAGAGTAAAACGAATCTTTATTTTTCTTATAAATCATAGCAAATGTTGAGTTATCTTATTTAAAATTTAGATAGTGAGAGATAAAATTATAAAATTAGATTTTAGTGCGATAGTTCTTTAGTAATAAGAAATTTTTGCACTACTTCAAAAGCGAATATCCAATAACAATTATTGTTAATAATAATTTTAAAATATATATTTTATTTTTAATCAAAATTAAAAAAAAATGTTCTTGATAACAGAAAAATACACTCTCATATTATCAGATTAAATAATTAAACAAATTATTGATAATTTTTTTAATTGATTTGTATATTGTCATCGAGAACGAACAAGTATGCAATATTTCAATACAAATAGATGTTAAGAAGTGGTCGAAAAATCGATAAAAAGATTCCACTCGGATAAACAAACAGACTAGTAAATAGTGTATGTTAAATAAAAGTGCCTAAAAAAACGACTGTCTAGCAGAAAACA
>JANIJI010000013.1:4490000-4492500 GCA_024500535.1 Leptonema lineaticorne | reverse complement strand
CGTTAGCATGTTGAAATGATTCATTTTCCAGAGTAGTGCTGCTTTAATGCAGTCAAGTGGTTGCGGTTTTAATGCAGTAAACTTTCACAATAACCTTTTCGAAATAATTGTTGGAAAATATACAAGATAGTTCCATTAGTATCTAAAATATTTAAATTGATATATTAATGATAGTTAATTTAGTATGTATTTCTGGAAAATTTTATTAAATAAGTGGTTGTTTTATACGAATATAAGCAGTTTCAATAGGGAAAACTTATGATTGTCAGTTAGTTCGCTGTGAAAATTCTTTAAGTGCACTGCAAAGTTTTTCCAGACGGAAGTATTATTCGATGTGTAATGTGTTTTAATTACGACTATAGAATGTTGAATGAAATTAATTTTTTGAATTAAATTATAAAAAAGGTGAATAATATGAAATTGTAAAAGCTATAATATATATTATTATATAATATAATATAATTAAGTGTATAAAAATGAGTTGTAAAAAAATTTTTGTTTTTTTTTAAATTGGTGTTAAATTATTTAAAATTTAAAATATTATAATTTTTAGTGAAAATCATTATTGGTAAAAAATTCACGTCATTTCTTTGTTTATGAAATTTTATGAATGTTTTTATTTGAGTAACACATGTCAAGTTGCGTTGCAACATGTGACAGTTTTTGAAAATCTGTAAATAAAAATATTTGAGTGTACTTGAAATTTATTTTCATTTAAATGAATTTTTTTGTTTTTGATAAAGTGTGATAAAGTTGTTGAAATATTTTACTTTTTTTTCAGAAGAGCAACAGTTTCAAATTTTTTGGAGTATAAAAAATAATTTTAAAAATTATGATTAAAATTTAAATTTTAATAAAAATACAGTTAATTTCAAAAAATCCATATTACGATGCATTTGAAGTTAGGGAATGAAAAATTTTGATTATAATATAATCATGAATTTACTAAATTTATAATAATATATCAATGAAATAAGACGACTTTATGGAATAATAATTTATTTTTACGAAGTTAATTAGAAAATTTTATTCACAATTTCAGACTTAAACATATTTTTAATCGATGTTAACAAATATATAGTAGTCGAACGAAACTAACAGTCAGAAATACTTAATTGGATTAATAGTAGATATAAATACAGTTATAAAAGTTAAGATGGGCCATTTGATGTAACATATTCGAATGATTATATTAAACGTACTACGCTTTATAATATATATTTTGAATGTAAATTTAAGCAGATTGACAAAGTGAAAGTCTCCTCTCATGGCCGCCGTAAACTTGGCTAGATCATATTACGGTCTGTCTCTTGCCTAGGGTTTAACCCTCAATTGTCGATATCGTTATACGAGAAGTCTGCGTCGCACCGGAACGGATCCCGCTAATATATTCCTTTGTAAAGGATTCGGCATTATGATATCAGTTTTCGGATTTCGAAGGTTTCGCTTGTCCTTCGTACGACACCACAATGGATTCTATTAAAACCGCATTTTCCGTTCGAGTTCATCAATCGAAAATCTATTTTACGCACGTTTTACAATACAATGGACCACGGACGCCGAGATGACGGGTGGGGTTGACGGGTGTGAAAAATATTTTTTCCGGAAGTGCTACTCTTCGTTATAAAACTAGTGGGCTTTGATTAGACATATGAATAATACGTTTTAATTATGTTTAATAATATAATTAAAATATTGGTATTTGATGAAATTTTTTCTTAAAATTTCTTTTGTTGTTTAAAAATAGTTACGATAGTGGCTCATAACTTTGATAAAAATAATTCATTTTCATAGTCGTTTTAAGCAAATAATTTGTGTTGTTGATACGCATCTGATGATGCATAATATGATAATGAATTCTTAGCCAATTGGCAGGATATTTTGAAAGGTCTTTTGTATAAGGTACCATTAATTTTGATATTTTGACATTTTTTTTTGCTAGAAAATTTAATCTAATCTACGAATATTTTGGAATTTTTCACACCATTTATATATTAAAGAATTTTAAAATATATTTATGGATTTTCAAAAACAATTTTTAAAGAGGCTCTCTAAAGCTGATTACTTAAAATTATTTCATACATGATATATTAAATACTCTTGTGCATCAAGGAATAGCATAGAAAAATAAAATATTTTTTTTCTTTGGAAAATATTATTAACAGCGACTTCATAAAATGGACGAAAACGTTTCGATTTTCATGGTAAAAACATACATGAAAAATATTTCGGATAGAAAAAATATTTACAATTTTATTTAGAAAAATATCGACGATATTGTAAAAACAAATCGCACTATAAAGCCTGAGGGAACATTTTTATAATAGAAATAAGAAAATTTCTATAATCTCTCATACGAAAAATTCAAAACTGTTTATACATTAAAATCGATTTCTTAATATTGTAATCTATATTAAAATATTTTCACAATAGATCTACAAATCGATTCAAAATTCATATATATATATATATATATATATATATATATATATATATATAT